>VZTJ01000991.1:321778-353868 GCA_013397795.1 Orthonyx spaldingii | reverse complement strand
AAAAAAAAAAAAAAAAAAAAAAAAAAAAAAAATCTGTGACGAGATCTCATTTACCCAAGCCTTTTATGCAGGTTCCTTCTACCCCACCACCTTCGAGATGGGGCATCTTTTTCCTTCTCTCCTTTTCACCTCCTCTCACCTGCCCTTTTGATATCCCTCCCAAGGTCACTATCTGTGTCTTCTCAGCCTGGTTAATCCCCCTCTGCAGAGCGTCAGGGGTGTGTGTCACAGCAGATGGCTCTGCACCGCCTGATATCCCTGGAAACCTCAGCCAGGATGTGTGATCCCACCAGCCAACACAGCCCCTCCCTCCCTCCCTCCCCTCCCTGGGTAATTTTTTATTAGCAAATTAAACACCCAATGTGTGCCCTGATGCAGCCACTGCAGTGGCCACTCAACACATTGCTTGCATTACTTATCACAAATGTTCCTCCTGCCATTCTCGCCCAGTGAGCTGCAAACCCAAACAGCACAACTGTGAATAATAAATATTCCTTCAGAAGCTGCTCAATACACTGAAGTTGCAGAGGGATCTGTGGGAATTGAGTGATTCCCACACCTCCCACAGTGCTAAACACCAGCTGCCCATGGCTAAGTCAGCCATTCCAGCCATGGGGCACTTGCAGGTGATGTAGGCAGGGATATTGCTGCAGAAAACCACGTGCCCTGTGGGGAGCTCCTACACTGCAGGAATTAGACACTGATCTGTGCAGAGGCTAAATCTGCACCACATCCTGAGAAAAATCCTCATCTCCTGGCACTGCAGTAGTCAATGTGCAATGGCAACGTTTACTGACCTATCCATGCAATTGATGACACAATTAATGGCAATTTGGTCCCAGCAAAAATGCATGTGATTGACCCCACTTCATTAGTCTGGTGAGTATTTTACAAACTGAGAGCAAAGTGCTGTGATTTAACAGATGAACTACAATAGCTGATTCATTTAATCTTATTTCAACTCTGACAAACCCAGTTACCTTTCAGAGATAATATATTAATGAAATAGCCAAGTATTGGTCGAAGATTAAAGAAAGCAAGTGTCTTTTGTCTGGATTTGTATTTCAAATAGATTTCCATGTGCTTAACTTCATTGATTCAAGAAGTAGGTATATGATTAGACAGACAGATACATGGAGAGTTTCAGCTGATCTATATTCATGACACCACACAAAAGCATTCAAACAGCATTTTAGCTTTAATCTCAGATATCTGACTCCACATAAATTCTTTTTCTAAGCCAGAACATCAGTTTATGGAGCTGCAGCTGGAATAATGACACGGAGGACTGCAGGACACCTTTGCTAATGACAAACAGCCTAAATATCTTTTAATTGTAGGCTGTGGTGGGAAAATAAATAAGGCAGCTTTTCCTAGCCTCCTGCACTGGTGCTGGCACAGACAAACCCTTGTGGGGCCTCAGTGAAGGACTGAGACTGCAAAGCAGCTTTGACATTGACTTAAGTGGGCCAGAACTTCAGTCCCAAGGGGCAGGGGCAAAGCAGAGCTAGAGCCAGCCAATGCTTCAGAGACAAAACACTACATTAATAAGAGCAACAACAAAAAGCATTCTGACAGAAGGTTTCTGCCAAAGCATTTGATTAATAGAAAGTTGATTTTCTGACTTGTGATGTTTTCAAAATGAGTCTGCTCCTGTCTCTTTTCAAAGGAATACTCAGCACAAACCAAGACAGACAACAGGGTTTTTCATTTGGTTCAAAGCTATTAACTTTTCTCCAGCCCCTGGGAAAGAATCATTTTTCATTTTTGCTTTGGAACTTCTGTAGATGGAAAAAGTGATCGTTTTCACAGCTCTATGGATGCGACAGGCTTTGGAATGGGAAGGAGCAGGAGCAGATCCATGGTCCTGTGGCATTCCCATACCCTGGAGATTCACCTGGACAGCATGGGAGAAGAAAACTGCATGCAGTCCACATTGGGAGAAAACACACAAATTACATACGGTATTTTCAAAACACAAAAAAAACCCCCCAAAAACCAAATTAGGGAATTAACAAAGTTGCCTAATTCCCCTAGGCAATATGATAATTCCAGCTCCAGCAGAAGTGTGAGGCAGTACACCAAACAAACTGCTGTCCCTTCTGGGTCTGGCTGTCAGCTCTGACAGCTCAGCATCTCCACAGAAAGTTAGAATGTTTGGCACTCATTGAGAATCTGGCTCAAAATTATTACCTTCAGTTAAATATGTTCCATTTTTACCATTATCTGTGTACTTTAAAGGAAAGGAAAACCCAACTCAGATCACACAGCTTATATGCAGTAGCCTGTAAATACAACATCCACTACAGGACATGACCTGAATTAGGAACCCTATCACTCACCCTGACTCGTCCTTGATCACATCTCCTTCAGAGCCTTAGAACAGCTGAGAGGAACAGTTTATACTGAATAAACTCCCAGAACCCCCCAGCAGCAAAAAGAAGCATCAGTCCTTTCAGGGCTCAGGCTCCTGTGGGGAGAGGGAGGAGGAAGGGCACCAGCTGGCACAGATTGAAGGAGGCTCTTGCTGCAAGGGCTACTTGCTTTCACCTTCTCCTCCTCAGATTTTGTCAAGACACTTGTTATTTCTGCCTTCAGCATTCGTTCAACACATCTTGCTGGGTTGCCTTGCTATGCCGTTTATTTTCTAATGGATTCTTCAAGCACATAATTGGCCCTCAGGCTGTGTCAAAGTAACAGGCAAATTAGAAGCCTAGAGGAATTAGGGGCCAAAAAGGCACTTGGAAATGAGCATTGAAAAATATTCGAGCTTGTCTCAGACCCTCACACATCCTTCTGGTGTTGCAATAGCCTGGAGCAGATTGTTCTACTCTTTTCTTATGAAGCTGAGGGATTGAATCTTATCTGTTTTCTTGCACCAGGAGTGTATAAAGCTTGCTCAGGGTCTGTTGTTTTCTGTAACTTCCATTTTACACTCCTGTTATACATCATCCTTACCTGCCTGCTCAGGTTTGGGGTTTTTTTTTTCCTTTTTCTTTTCTTTTATTCTTTACTTTCATTTTTTTTTCTTTTGAAGATAAGCTGTTTGCTGGACAGAGCTTCAGCCTGTGTTGATTAATTCAGCAGTTAAGTCTCCCTTTGTTTTTCTTGTGAATTTTAAAGATGTAGACAGGATAGTCTTCCATCAATGATGTTATCAGAATATTTTTTTCATTATAAAGCAAGCAGTAGCCCATTGCTGATTTCCAACACAGAATCACCAGTCATTCCCATACAGTTTGGCTTTAATGGACAGAGTCCTTGGCTGCTTTTGTCTCTTACATAAAGGAAGAATCAGCCTCAGTAATCAGAGCTAAATCTCAACACCACTCTACTTCCCGGTGCCAAAACCCCCACATGCCTCCTGCATAAAGAGAGCACTGTTAAAGTCCCTTAGCCAATGCCTAATGACCAAAGATCTTTTAATCTGGTGAGAGATTTGACCAGTTCTTTGATAATGATCATCAGAACAGAGACACACTTCACGCTGTTCATTTACCATGGAACCGCCCCTAAATTGTCCACAAGAAAATTCACCTGACATCTAAAAATATTCATGCACAGGTTGTCCCGTGAGACAAAAGACATTTTTTCACCTGATCCTATAAACTCCCATTTCTGATTATTGCAAGATGCTGAATAAAAACCCTGAAGGTTTGCCCTTTTCTCAAATCTATGCTTCTTCATATTCAGATTAGAATTTTTACCTCTAAATGACAGTTTTGCCATATTTCAATTAAATTGACATTGCAAGATATACTTTCCCATAACAGGTACATTTGTCCACTTCTGTGTATCACTCTGGTGCAAAATATTCTGTAGGAGAGCCAGGTTCATGAACATTATCTCTCAAATACATTTCAAAGTATCCTCCAGCTCTGTGAAGCCCTGAGCAACAGGGCACAGGAAAGGACACAGATCTAGCCCAGTGCTGGAGAGAAAGCACCATCTGCTCACTGGGATGACTATTTTTTTTTTTTTTTAGTGAAGGCTTCTAGCCTCTAAAACTTGGGACGATAATTTCAGAGATCATTGCTACACAGAGTATTCAGGAAATGAAAAGAAATTAAAGCAGACTGCCTCAGAATTAATGGATAGAGCTCTCAGTGTTTGTTAGTCAAAGGGACAAAGTGATTAGGATTTCCTACCACAAGTGAAAAGCTCAGTTGTTCCTGGCCAGTCATGTTGTTATTCATGGAGATGCTCTAAGTTTTGCTCATGTCCTGGGTATATCTTAGGTGGTTTTAATACCTTCAGTTGTCATGACAGGAGAATCAGTTGGAATTCAAGCTACAAGGATGCAAGGCCAGGCATGAAAGATTGCAGCAAGCCAGTGGTCCAATTCAGGACTCCAGCACAACAGTTTCCTACATCTCCCATCGACTCAGGTGTGCTGGAATTAGATCTTCTGAGAAAATAACTGTTTGTTACTGCAGAATATAACAGTTTCCTACCAGATGAACTCACCTGGAAGACTGGAGGGTTTCAGAACAAAAGCTCTGCAAGACAGAGCAAGAAAAAGGAGTTATGTAAGTAATGGATTTTTTCCCCCTTTTTCTCAGTCTCTGTTTTCTAGACAATTTTGACTGGAAGAAGTTTGGATCTGCACTACAAGAGTAAACAGTGACAAAGAATTCTTAGTAGTTGAAACTTGCCAAGGTGGTGAACTATTATTGTATAACTCCAGTCCTATTTACAGAGAATCTAGGTTGTATTAGCAGTACTGGAACAAAACCAAGCAGGCATGAAAGCATCAATTCACGTATTCTTCATGGATTTCTAGAGAGAAATTGAGCTGCACTAGAGGAATGAAATACAGACACACTCCCTGCTCTCTAAATAGGCAAAAACCTCTGTAGGCTTTTCTGTTGAGCTGCACTGCCAAAGGAAGCATCAGTGTTTCAGCCTCTCAGAATTACCAATTATTATCTATAGAACAGACAAAGCAGAAATGCAATTTTACAACTGTTCCTGTATAAGACACAAGGGAAGAGTAGAAGAAGAGTTTCTTTGGCAACTAATGACCAAAATAATTTGGGCTTCTGTCTGCTGAATAGGAGCTACTGATGCAACAGTTTCTGAAAAATACAATCAAATGAGTGACTTTTAAATATGATCAAATACCAAAGGAAATCACTGCAGAGAAATACAGCTGGGGGGGAAAAAAACCCTAAACAAACAGAATATTTCTTTAAAGGATATTGAGCTCACCTCCTGCTCCCTTCAATAAAATGAATGAGATGCCTTCTCATCTCAAAATGAGAACAAGCACAGTAGCCTGAAAATCTGCCACAAAGGATCTGTTACAATGCCCTTGCAATGTTCTGTACATGTAAGAACAGTTTCCACTGCAATATTACGTCTGTTGCAAGAGGTTCAGGTTGGAATTGCTTTCACGGTTTCAGGCATTGAGATTGAGGCATCACCCCAGCTTAAAGACAAGTAGAGCTTTATTTGAATTACATGGAATGACTGAATGTGGAAAAGAAATGAAGAAAGGACAAGGGTGACAGGAATAGAATAACACAGTCCTAGGGATGCACAACCTGACCCTTTTCAAACTCAATGTCAGTACTATTACAGAAATGAGTAGTGAAGTCACTAGTTTGTAAGATTGAGTCCCTTCTTTTGGCTAAATTAACATTAATGGAAAGAACAAAGTAATGACTTAACTATATTTGCTCGGTACAGGACCTCTCACTGCAGGAAAGACATTGAGATGCTGGACTGTGCCTGGAGAAAGGCAACAGAGATGGTGCAGGGGCTGGAGCACAGCGGAGGAGCAGCTGAGGGAGCTGGGGGGGCTCAGTCTGCAGAAAAGGAGGCTCAGGGGGGCCTTATCATTCTCCACGACCACCTGAAGAGAGGCTGCAGCTATGTGGGGGTTGGTCTCTTCTCCCAAGGAAGAAGCGTTAGGAAGAGCGGAAATGGCCACAAGTTGCACCAGGGATGTTTAGATGGGATACTGGGAAAAAGTTTTTCACTGAGATAATGGTCAGACATTGAAATAGGCTGCCCAGGGAAGTTGTAGAGTCACTATACTTGGGAGTGTTAAGAACATGTCTAGATGTGGCACTTGGGAACAGGGTTCAGTGGTGGACTTGGCAGAGCTGGGTTAACAGTTGGACTCGATGATCTTAAAGGTCTTTTCAACCTCAGTGATTCTATGGTTCCATGATTCTATAACTGTTTCAGAGACAGGTGAAATTTTCTTGAGAACATTGGACCAGTTAAGAAAGCTCTGAGGCATCAATGTGTGAGATACTATTTCCTGTGCATCGTCCAGTTGATCTTATAACAGTAAAATATAATTATATGCTACAAAATTACAGGCCCCAGGATTTACCAGACTATTCTTCCTGGATTTTTGTTTGGGTGTTTGTTTCTTTGGGGGTTTTGTGTGTATTTTGTCTATTTGTCTAAGAAATTTGGTTCTCTATAACAAATGGTTAGATCTTTAAAATTATTAGATTGCATATAAATAATCAAGGATATCATCACGCTGAAGTTACATAAATGGTTTAGCAATTTCTCTGTACAGGAACAAATTCTGTTCCACCTTGATTTATGTGTCAGTACAAATTTTCAAAGAGGTTAGCACAGGTGATGTAATAGTTTGTGTCATGAGATCATTTAGGAATTAACCATTGACACAATAATCTTTGGGCACGTTAGGTCAGTGTTAAAGGCCTTATTCAGAACTGCTTTTCTCTGGAGATCTTGCTGACAACTTTTACAGTTTTCTTACTTAATTTTGTATAAGCAAAGCATGATGGTACATGTCTTCTAGGAGAACATCCATACACCCTTAATCCAAGGAGAAACAGAGAAAGGGGGTCACATCCAACGAGTTGCTTTGATATCCTCCCAGTTCCTACTTGAAGGACAAAACCTATCTCAACTTTTGCTCCCTTGTTCTCATGGGAGAGCAATTTCAATTTCAACTAGATGTAAACATCTAAATCCCATGTTTTATCCACATAACACTGGCAAGATCTGAAGATTTTAATATCTTTCACAGAACAACTGATAGAGTTTTGGCTGAAACAGAGGCAGCAAACTTCAATCTCCATACAAAGCAGGACACACTGTTCTGAATTTCGTTTAGTTATGTTAATCAGCTGAACAACTTGAGAGAAAAGCGTTACAAAGGGTAATCAAGGGAAGAGGTGATAAGGCTCATTTCCTTATCGGTTGGACAGAAAGTGGAACAGAAAGGGTTTATCAAGAAGAAAGGCTCAGAAAAAAAATTGCAATTCAAACTAAAAATGAAGCTGTTGTGTCTGTATTTCTAATATCCAGCAAAGTTATGCACTTTATCCCAAATTGCCTTCCTCAAAGGTATTTTGTACAAGACCCTTGAGAACCAGGCTCAGCGAGACAGAGATAAAGTAGCTGTTTGCTACTTCTCTGAGTACCAGCTTTTCTGTCCTTTTCCAGTTATCAGCAGGGAAATATTTTGGTGCAAAGTTACTGCTTCACTCACATAACTCCAGGAGGGTATTTGGAACACTAGAGAAAGTACATCACGCTGTAAGATTTCTATGTACACAACTCACTGGTTATTTGGTTGTCAAGAACATTTTTTTTTTTTTGTGGTGGCTTTGGAGATATTTTGGCAGCTTTTCTATTTGTTGTTCCCACACTACCTGTTTCTATCAAGCTTCTGATAATCAGTTTGGTTTAGGAGAGCTGTTTAAAGGATAGAAGGGAGAGGGTCAGCATGTGTTATTTTTCCAATGCAGGAGGTAATCACGGAATGATTTTCTGCATCCCCTATGGGATAGTAGCATAAAACCCCCGGGCATTTTCTATTTGAGTGTTTAAGAGCGTTGTTCATGTCATTTGTTCAAAGCTGGAATTATTTCCATAGAAAAGCATCCATGGAGGTTGTCCTGAGAGGCTGGGAGAGGCTGTGTGCATTTTCCCCTCAGTGTAGATGCAGATGCAGCAATATGTGACTCTGTCAAGAGCATGGGGGCTGTTTTGAGTAACAGCTTGTTGCGTGGAAGTGTGTAGGCTTGTGAGCTTTCTATAAGGAGTACTTTATAGGTTGCTCTTTTTGCTGTTGAGCATGATACCAACCAACTCTTCCTGGTACAGGAATATTCTTAAGATAATTTGATGGAGGACAAGGTAGTTAACGTATTTGTGCTAAAAAGACAGAGAAAAGACTTGCTACCTGTCAGACTGAAGAATTACATGTCCTACTCCTTTCAATCACATTCTAACTGGGTATACACATTCCTGCTATCCCCACTGAAAATTCTCTCTGGATGTCCATCTGTGATTTGGTGTTGCTTTACGAAACCCCATCAGCTATTGAAGTCCATTTGCTCTGGGAATTTCATTATATGAATATTTCAAAATCCATTTGTCAATGAATAGCAGAATGGTCAGTGCTTTCCTGGGGGTCGGTTCTCACTGAATGTTTGTTGCCTTTCTACTGACAGCTGAATGACAAACTGGTGCAAGCAGAACTACTTGAAATAATAAGAAACAAGCCTATTTCTATGCTAATATGTTTGAAACACTACGTTTCTCTGACAATATCATAATGTTGAAGTTTATAAAATGTCTATACAATAATTGTTCTGTTGCTGGGCTAATAAACAAGGATTCATTATTCTAATTTTGTCCTTCATTCCCTGTAACCTTTGCAGAAAGCAAAAAAAAAAAAAAAAAGCTAACAGTGGTGATAAATGAACACAGAGAACTAGACATATTTACATGGACACAGACTTCATATTGAAACATTAATTACTGCAGGCAAATTTAGTTTTCCCTTTAATCAGATTTTACAGGTAATTAGCAGTTAACTAAGATTAATTACAATTCATTTTGTGTTAATGTCATCTTTTGGTCACAGGAAGTTTGCACAGTATGTTATTTACCAGATGTAGAAGCTAATTCTTACATAGACATATCAAGGTTATGCAAACATTTTTTTAGTTCACCGCACACCTCTTGGTTGTGTTAGAAATATGCTTTTGCAAGAGATACCCCTTGGGTCTCCTGAGAGGCACACAAGATCCCCAAGCACTACAAAACTCCTGCAAAGCTGCAAGATGTCCCACCCAACCAGACTGCCACATTATTCAGCTGTAGCCAAAAGGGTTACCAGGATTGTTAAGCTCAATCCATTCAGTGTGAGACCACACTCCTGTATCTCAGCCCCTGCTCCCTGCAGTCAGATCCCTGCAGTTGTGCTGCCCCTCCCTTCAGCCATCCATCCGTCCTTCAGCTGTCCTGCACTGTGAGGACAGGACCTCCCACACGTTCAGAGAAGCTCAGCTGCCTGCTGGGCTCCCTAGTTGTATCTGAGCATTCCAGTCCTCCCAGTAAAGCAGCACCCAAAGTACCTCACACTGTGGAGAAAAAGGATGTGTCCCAGGCAAGAGGCATTGAAACATCTTACAGACACACCAGAATACAAAGCCAGCCTGCAACACTGGCCAAATCTGGCTCTGGGAAAGATCATAGACAACTTGAAGTAATAAAAATTTGTTTTACAAAAATTCAAGACCTTGCGAAGGTTTATATCCTTGACTTGGAACAAGGTTGCACCATGCCAAGATGCTCTTGCCTTGTTCCCAACTGCAACAAGTCTACAATTCTGGTTTGCTTTCCTCTCTCCTGCTGCAATCCATGTGCTGTAGCTACTCAGGAGTATGATACAGGAGACTCACTGCCTGAAGGGCAGGTCCTCCCTGCCCGAATGAACCTGATTCACCAAACTGACTCCTAAATTAATAGGGTCACCATTTTCCATCCCCTCTCAGGCCACTTTACAGGGATGTGTGAAGTACCCTGTCAAATAATTGAGCTCACATTACAGAAGTTATTCTCTAGAGAACCAAAGCACCTCCTGACCTGTCATTGTTCAGGAAAGTGAAAGTGAAGGGTGAAAGAAATGAGTTTTTAGGCCTCATCATGATAATCAACGATCAGAGCTGCTACTGAAACTGGAGAGTATAAAAAATCACACCTTCTGAAAACCTGCTCAGAAAGTGAGCTGGAAAGGTCAGACACAAACCTCAAGGGAAGCTCATGGGTTTCAGCATCTCAAAAGGTGTCATAGCTTAAACATCCTGCTTCCTGGGGCAGGACATTTGAAGATGCTATTTTGTGTATACCTCATCTGATTAGAACAAAGGTCTATAAAATAAAAGACAGTAGTTGAAAGACAGAAAACATCAACAACCAGCTTCCAGGAGAGCCACAGTGTCTCTGCACAAATGGAAAGGGTGGCCCTGAGCAAAACTCACTGGTGAGTGATTTTTGTGAAAGGGCAGATCCCTCTGTGGAGCACCACAGGCCCTGGTTCACACAGGCTTGATCTCATTCAGGCCCCACACACAGTGCTTCTTCCCTGGCTGCCCCAAGCCTTTATAGGAATGGAAAACTTTAGGACATGAGTGACACCAAAACTCTCTGAACCTGGGGACTCAGTGTCATAGTCAGATGGAGGAGGTAAGGGCAGGGAAATGCTGAACTGATCTTTGCCCTGTCACATGCAGCTTGTGCTACCTTTGTGCTGGTGTCAGTGAGAAAACACTCATGGAGGGGTTTTAATACTCCTCCCTAAACCAAGAAAGGCTTAAATGTCAGAGTCTGACCTCAGACAAACAAAACCAAATGGACACCAATCATCGTGCAAAGTCACACAGACATTTTCCTCTTCTGTTTTCCCATTGCCTTCTTCTTGTTGACCTCAGTGAAACAAAACCAAGAAAAATACAGAAGCATATGAACCAAAACTGAAGAAGTGGATATATACTGAACCATGACTGTTCACCATATCTGTCCGTGGAGTACACTGAAAACTGCTGAGCCTGAATGAGGAAATAAATCTGATCCAGAGGTGAACGATGGGCAGTATTTCATCAAGCTCACTTGAGGCAGGAAAGCAGAAACACACACTCAAGGTGTGCTCACTGCAAATCTTCCAGCTGCAGTTACCAAACCATAAAACACATTTCTGAGCGTAAGACTAGAGTTCAAGGAAATTTTTCCCTCAAAGCATCATGGAAAATTCTTTTCCATTTCACCAATTCCCTCCTGCTCAAGTGAAAAGTCTCTTGTGACCATCTGCCCCAGATAAGAACAACTCAAATGCCTGGAGACCCTCAGAGCAGGGGAGGCTTGTCAAGTCTTTCTTACAGTAGGGAGAAATGGCCTTTGAGTTGGGCACGCAACAGTGATAATATAATTCTGGAGTCACAGTACAACTGAACAACAAAAGACCATTGGCACTCTATTTTTAACTTCTCAGATGAGTCATTTAGCAGTGAAACAGTTTAACAATACCTTGCACTGATAACCTGTTTTAATCTAGCGATTCCAAAACACGTTTACTTGGTAAAACTTAATCTACATCACCCTGGGAACTAAAAACTACTTTATGGAATTTTTTTAGGGGAAAAAGTGAAAGAATGTTCAGGGTGAACAAGTGATCTTACCAAGGCTACTGTAATAATCAGTGATAAAATTGGAAACAGGAATAGAAACAGTGACAGTTCAATTTTCATACATTAATCTTGGAAGAGCACTTTTCCCTCTGCAACTGTGTTGCAGAGGTGATCACAATGATTGTCTGTGGCAGTCAGATCTCCTAATAGAAACAGTAGTATAAAAATTAATTTAAATTAATGAAAATTAATTCTGCCTGACATCAGTTTCATCTTTGCCTTTTCCTAATTAGGGCCCACAAGCTCTTTTGTTTATTGATCCTACATCTAGAGAATGACAGACAAAATGTCATCATCACTCTCTGGCACCAGAGCAGTTGTCCAGGTCCATGCTGGCCTCTGGAAGAAGTGTGAGTCTGTGAGTGTCCCAGCACCGTGGTGCCTTGCCAGGCAGTGGGGTCTGGCCCGGAGCGGTGTGAGTGCCAGGCAGGTGTTACACAGCTCCGAGTCCATCCCTGTGTAAAACCCCTCCTCTCCCACTGAAGCAGATGTGTGTAGAGAAATGGCTTTTCCTTTCCAGCACTTCTGTGCTCCACACTACTCTTTTATTAAACTGGAGAATGACAGCCCTGGCAAGACCTTGATATCTGTTTAACATTAGGAGGATATTTTTGCTGTCCCCTTCATCACACGACGTGGTGATCCCTGCAGTAATACAACAGTGAAGCAGGTGATGCAGAAAAACTAAATCTACCCCCTGCACTCCAGAAAGCTGAGCTGTCAAGGCCGATAAAGGAGGACCTGTTGCTTTTATTTCTGCACAATTCCCACACCTGACATAATATTTTTAATGGTCCCAGCTATTCAGTCCCTTGAATCCAGCTCTGTAGGGTTCAAGGGACCGCCCTTCTTGCTGCTGAGCAGTAATTATGCTACCACAACGAGGCTTCAAAGAAAACACTTTTTAGCTGAAGTTGCTGCATGTGTGAAACTAAAATAATAAATCTGGCAAGATGACACTGGGGGTCACAACAGCATCTGAGTGTTTGCATAGCACCTTGCACCAGTCCTGCCTGGGGCCTTTGAGCAGTACACGGCATTAATATCAATGTTCCCCACAGACAGCAAGTTCATTAAACTCAGTCAGGAAGCAAAGTGAATTCAGTAGACAATGGAAAAAAACACAAGACAAATTAAGTGAGATTTTATACATCATTCATGTGTAAGAATTCTAGAAGTTTCCACCAGATTTCAATTAAAAAAAAATCCTGCTTCAACAAGCTAAGCAAACTATTTTTCAAGAGGAACTAAAAAACTGAGATAACTTTCAGTAGTTATGTAAGATATTTAAAAGTATTGTAGTTTACGCAATATTTCAAATGCTAAACAAGGATACAAAACCCAATTTACATCAAACAAGTTCTTGATAAGTACTACATAAACTTTAAAATCAGCAAGAATTTAGAACAAATTAGTTATATCTGTCTTCACTAAGAAACTTTTAATTCTTTTCCCTCCGTAACTACTGCTCTCTAAATTCTTAATTCTTTAAAATTCCTGAGGCTGTAGTTTATATTTCTCCAAACAGCATGTTGGAGCACACCAACACCAGCTTTTCTCTCTTCTACAGACTTCTTATCTTCTATCAAATCCAGAGTACCACTGCTTTCCATTGCAGCACTCCATTTTCTTCCTCTGACTTAAGTTGTGCTGTTCTGATGCAATATTTGCATTCTTTCTTGGTATCTCCTTAAGACAGAAATGCCTTCAAGAGCAGTCAAAATAATTTAGTCACTTCTCCCTGATTCTGAGTCACTCACCTCTATTCTGAATCACTGTGAAACACTGCATTAAGTGCTATACTTAGAATATATTGCAAATAAAATGGGATTTGAAGTACATTTCAACGATCAACTCGTGTCATGTATCAGTATGAGCGATGAATCAGGAGACTGCAAACACATAACTATCCATAAGTTGAAACAAAATCCCCATCTTTCATGTCATTTAAATGAATAGGAGAGCAAGCTAGCTATCCTAAGTGATGGCAGGCACCTAAATCTGGACTACATTTTCAGAAGATTTTGAGAAGTCTCATCCTGTAACTTAAGAGGAAGAAGCTTTTAATGAGGTCTGTCTCATTAAATTATGGCTTTGTTCATGGATTCCCAAACTGTGGTGCCTGGAAGTGTAGCCTCAGTCAGAAATCTTTGGGCCACTACTGGTCCACAACTTACCCAACAAAACAGCCCCCTCAAAAGGTAACACAATTCCCACCTGGAATGAAAACTCAAAGTTTTAACTAAACTATTTTCTTATGCTATTCTGCACAAGAAGATTTAGAATGTTTTTTTTAAGAATATATAGCCCATGAATAAGAAAGGCTGAAGACAGATCTGGATGTCAAAGGGTGAAGACCATGATGGAAATGCAGAGATCATTCACAGAGGGGATGCTCTCATGGTGCTGGTGCACTTTGATTTTCATTCATGATCTACATTAAAAATGTCAAATTTTACAAGAACCAGCTGAGATCTTGACTCCCTACATTTTGCAAGTTTCCAACATATTATGAGACAGCAAGAAATACCTACAGTGCTTTCTTAAGGCTACTGTTCTCTGCAGGTAACTTCCTGAGCTGCTGCTTTCGTGTGGCATGACCCTCAATGTAGATGGAATATGAATATGGAATAACTTTTGTCTAACAATGAGGTGCACATTATGAAAAGGCTTCATACAACCCCTCTTGATTCAATATTTGCAAGTAGTACCAGTCCAACTTTCTGCAATCATTACTGGAAACATCAGCCTGGAATTTCCTTCTTCAGCAACAATGCACAACAGGAGACCATGCAGCATGACTGAAAGTGATTAATAAGATTTCCTTGAAACAGGGCACGGACAAAATCCCCCTAGTACTTTCAAACTCCAGTGAAGTGAAATCAAACTGAACAAAATAACAAAGTAAGCCTTAGTTTCTATATTGAGGATCAGAACGATGCTCTAGCTGAGTGGGTACCCCATTTCCAACTCTCACTAACACTTTTAACCTCAGAGAGACGCATTTGTGCTCCACAGACAAGTAGGAGGAACCCAGAGCAAGCAGGACTCTTTGACAGCAGCACATTTCAGTGTAAAGAGCTATGCCTGAGAGAGCAGGCAGCATTAGATAAGCAGAAAACCTGACCCTGTATGGGATAGTTTAAAACTCCCAAATTGAATGAATATTTCAAATAATTTAGTAACATTGTTTACTTCAATAAAAAGTAGACACTTCAGGCTCACGAAAGGAATATTTCAGTATATTTATGTTCTCGGGAAATGGCCATAATTTCAGTTGTGATTTTATGATGGAAGTTAAGGACTAATCTCAGTTCAGAGAGGTGTATTTATTCATCTGCTTTCCAGGAAGGGGGGACAATGTGCATTTATCTTTGTGTGTTACAGTTAGGATTACTTTCAGGGTAAGAGGTGTCCCCTTGTTTGCTCTTAGTTAACTAAGATAAAATTTCATCCTTCATAATGCTGACTTTCTTGATCAAGAAATAATCCATCAACAGATAGCAACACCCAAAATTTTTTTTACTAAGAGATGACATAGGATAGTCATAACTGTTTTTCAGAAGGGAAGAATAAAATGCCAGCAGTTAAAACTGAGAGCATCACAACTGAGTGAGGAAAAAAAAAAAAAAAAGAACTCTCTTATCTAAAATGTGCTGGGGGGAAGAAACAATCTTCAACTAAATTCTGTACACAGAGATGCAAAATATCATTCTCACATGCACCTAATCACAACTGGTTCGGAACTGCCAGCTCAATGAGTGCCCTGAGGCAACAACTGCTGCCTCTGAAACCCACACTACCATAGTAAAAGCTTCCCTCTTAAATCAAAATATGTCCTGTAAAGCCACCTTACACCTGAAAAAACCTATTAAACAAACAGTAAATAGGCAGTAGAGTATTTAAAATAAATGTCCCAAGCATACAGCAAAAAACTGAGAACATGTTTAAATAATAATCCACATTATTAAGACCAAAGATTCTCTATGCAGAAATCTTGTGTATAATATATAGGAAACAGGAAATTATTTATATAATGCTGCATGCAAAACACATACATACATGTATGTACAAGCCCACACACAGACATATACATGATCCTTAACCCCTTCACACCCCAAGGCACTTTAATTTTATCTCCACTCTTTAGTTATGCCTCATTCTGAAAAGCAAAAACTTAAAATGGTTGCTTCCTATTCCATTATCCTGTCTCACCTACTTGATACAGCTGCTCCTGCTGCATGGTGCCTACAATGAATAACCCATGAAAATATTATGTTTTATTTAATTACTTGTATTATAACATCTTCTAATGATTGCCTAAAATTGTCAGTAAAGGCAGATTTTTGGAATAGATCAAGCAGCCTGGAATTCCTTTTAAAAAACTAAGAGACAGCATAAGTGACTTTTTATAGTCTTTCAAAATAAGAAATCAAAAGCTAGAATTCTTGATTTTCAAATATTTTTTAAAAAAATTAAAGTATAAATATTTCTATAGATAAAATAAATGGAATTTTATTCTGTGTTTATATAACCATTCCAAATGCTTCCTGCAGTGGATTGTTTCTCTTGGGTTGCAGACAGCAGGAGAACCTTGTACAAGAGAATGCAAACTGTGATAGCCCAACAGTGATGCAGAATTCAAAGCCCCACCACTGAGAATTTTTTGGTTCTCCCGTCAGCTCTTCACAAAGGGAAGAGAATCAAAGAAAACAAAATGTATTTTCATGGGTACTTCTAAAACTAACATTGACAGACAAATTCCCAGCTGCATGCCATTGTTTGATCTGTCGTTATTATATGAGTAAAAAGTTTTTTAAAAAGATATCTCCTCTACACTTAATAGATCTACTTGCCTGAGTCGGGTGTGCAGTATTTGCCCATAACTATGGCACAACCAGTAATAGAAAGGCTTGAGAAGGCAGTAACTGCAATAACAACTTCTGTTCATTCATTGCAGATAATAACTAAAATGCTCGTGTACTAGAAAAGGAAAGGAGTGCAAAAAATATGGGTGAAAAAGGGGGGCATAGAATAGCCTGGTATTTAATAAATGCATCGGGCTGCAACTTAAATCATGTATATTCGTAACACATCTTGAAAAAACAAGCTTCCTGGCGACATTTTCATCTGGCTCCAAAGTAGATGAAGTTTTTTGGTCTCAACTGCATTTGGAGGAAATCAAAAGCATTGCCACGCATACAGAATCTCAATAATGCGTATGAAAACTGATATCCCAACTCCCGTGCTTGTCTTCTTGGAGAGAGCAGCTCACCAAGATAACAATTGTTATTGAATAAATTCTGTCTTTAATTGGAATTGTTTCACACCTGCATTTATCTCAGTAGTAGTTACTTGCTTCCCTTTCCCTCAGTCCCTCTTGCTGCTGCCCATCTCTCCTGAATGGTCCACGTTGTTTTTCTGACAACAGTCCTTTGGGGGCCAGATCTGTTGCTTACTGTAATTTTTATTCCTTTCAGCACAATACAGCTTAAATTGTTCCTGGCCTTCCAGTGGTATTTCAATAATTCATATTAATATGCAATAATAAAACCTCTGTATGGGCTGGGAGCATTCTGGGTGCTTCCCAGAAATCCACACAATGTCAGATCCTCCCCTGAACTGCTTCTGACTCCAGATTCCAGTTTGGCAGCCCCGTCTCCACGAGTCCATCCTGTGGGTACACACGAATCATGAAGGAGGATCAGTGCCATTTGTAGCAGTCTTTGCTCAGGGCCACGTGTCCCTCCCTGCAGAGCCGTAGTGAGGCCCTGAGGTGCTGTGTGGGCACAAAAGTTCTGCTACAGAAAGAAAGGTCTGGGGCCACGAACTCTGCTGACTGTGGTTATCGACTTGCTGGCTCTGGGCATCAGGGAAGTTCTGAATTTTAAAGAGAAAAGAGAGTGACACACTGACTTCTGCACACTCGTTTGAAGGCTTGTGTTAATCTATCTCCAGTTTTGGATGGAAACCTTCAGCGCAGGTTAAAACTTAATGGTGTGGATGATACAAGCAAGGCTGACATCTCGCCAAAATTTTATGTATCAAGAGAAAAACCACAAAAAAAGAGCTGTAATTTATTAAAAAAAAATCAGCTGAATCAAAGAACATCAGAGTTTATGATGGGGAGAAAAAACCCTTAAGAAAGCTAGAGTATCTCTGTTACAAGAATGCAGGGAGATGACCAGATGCATGGAGAAGAAACACAGAAAATTATGGAAATTAAGGAAAGCCAAACATTACAGCTATAAATCTCCAGTGGTTATATTGTCTGTGGGGATTAATAATTTCCAAAGCTCTAAAATTGTTTCTCTATTCAGACTTCCACAGGAAACAAACCCATTACTTATGCTAATATAACTATCCAACACACGAACCCTACACATAAATGTAATTCTAACTGGAAACCATTAGTCTGCCTGGACTCCTTCAAGCAAACTACATTCTTTCAGGTGGAGATTTACAAAGCTGTTGAGTCTTTACTACATGAGTTTTCTCTCTGATGCATCAGAGACAGAAAAACCATCAGCTTCATGCTTCATTTGGGGTGGCATATGCTATTCCCTTGGGAATTCCTATAGCCACCCAGGATTTACAGCCCACTGCCAAGCTGCAGTGCTCCTGTCACTAAGCACTGTGAAATCAGAATTTCTTTACTTGAGGAAAACTTGTGGGACAAGTGTTAAAAACTATAGGAATCATGAGAAATGGGAGCCAAAACGAACAACTTCCAAAGCTTTCTTGCTCAGAAGCTTAAGCTTCACCTCCTAAACAGACTCTTCTTCAACATTAACTACACATTTGCCTGTGTAGAATTCAGGAATTCTGGTTCTCTTATTCCCCTGAAGGTTCATCTTGCTGAAAAGGGAGTCTCAGATCTCTTCCAATACACACAGAAAGGGTCAGGGAGCTTTACAGCTGTGACCTGGACAGAGTTACAGCCCAAGTCAGAAAATTTGCCACGGAAAAGGAAACTACTCCACGTGCTGGTCAGCCAGACCATGCAACTGTTGGGTTCATGTTCCATCCGGTCCCCCTTCAGAGGCATTAATCTGGGTTTCTTTATTCCTATACACTCACTAATTTTCACATTTGGGCTTAATACTTTTGAAATCACTGCCTGTTCCCTCACATTTGGCTGAAATCAGCTGCTGGATTCTGCAGTTATTGGCAGAGATGGACAGAAAGGTGAAGGCACAGACAGAGAGCGTGGTTGAAAATATCCCCCCAAATCACGCCTAGAGGTGTTTCTTCAAGGAAAAGTTGTGGATATCAATATGCAAAGACTTTATCCTACCAGCTTGTACAGTTTTATGTATAAACTAATCTTGCAAATCACTTTATTCCACTTTGTTTCACATTGCAAGCCATCTGTATGAGTGATGCAGATATCCTTTTTCTCACTCCTCAGCAGCCACTCTCACTTTCTATATTTTCTGCTGCATTCCCAAATACAAAGTAATTTCAGATCTTTTGGTTTTGAAATTACACTGGAACTACTTTTATGATCCACTCTGGTTACATGCTGTCATATCTGGTTTCAGTGTAAGCAATTGAGACATTTCTGCTACATGAATTACAGCAAGTAGATCAGTTCATAATCATTCAGTCTGTTCTCCCTAAATTCTCTTGAACCAATAGGTCTCAGATTCTGTGGTTCACATATGTGAAGTTTATCTCATGATAAATACAGAGGATGGAATCACTTTTGTATGCCAGAAACTCAGATAGGGGAAGCAATCCAAGCTATAACTCTTTCAGGCAGAAGAGAAATATTCTATAAAAGTCAAGCAACTTTCTTTCATGACAGTGAAAGCTGAAATAATGTCTGTATATATTTTGTGAAAAACACAGATGTATCTTTTAGTCATTTGTAAATGTATATAATTGTTATCTGAGATGAGGTATAAAGAACTTAATATGAAACTATGGTTATGAGGTACAAAAGGCACTGCAAGAATGACAACTCATGTAAGATCTTTAAGCAGAGCTTTAGCTGGAACACTCTTAAGAAACTGAATGTTGTAGCTCTGCAGGATTGTGTGGAAGGCAAATAACATCAGCTGTTAGAGAGTACTGCAGGAAACCAGAAAGAAACAAAAAGTCACTAAAAAAATGCATACCACTGAAACAGTAGGATTCTGATCCCTAATCACAGATGCCATGTGTTATTTTAAATGTCGTGGTCTACCCTACTTGGCTTCCCTCTGCCACTCCAGAACGATGCAGGTCTTTAGTTCTCTGTATGTGACTTGAAAACGGCACTATGCACTTACATTCAAATACTTGAATGCCATCCTTAATGCCAGGGAAAAAACCCACAGCATCCTATCTGAAGTCATTTGCAGACAATGAATGACTGTGAAGTAATGACTGCTATGTGTAACGACGTTTTGGCCTAACTTCAGTCTTTCAATGGCACCAACTTCCAGCTCTTAGAAATAAGAAAGGCTTTTTTTCAACAGTTATCACAACAATTCAGACTTCAGTCTGGTTCCTACTAGAGCAGTCTCACATAAATTTCTATTTATGTGTGCTTGTAGGCCCTCTCCTATAATTCCTAGAAAAAAAAGTAATTGATTTTTCGGCAATTCAAATATACTGTAGGTCCATTAAACAAATCATATAATTTAATAATGACTCTGATGACTAATGATATCCCTGCTTATAAGCAGCAATGAAATTTCTCAATATTATCCTTGCCCCTGGTACAGTAGGGTTGTTAAGGAAAATGCAAGTTTAATGCCTGAGGATGTTTTCAGGTTCATTGGACAAGGGGGCTGAAGTGAGTAATAATTGTTTCATACCATTTCAAATAGAATACCTTTATCAGAAATAAAGCATTACTTCCAACACAGCTTTCAAAGAACATGTCCAAGTCACTGCCAGACTATTCCTAAAGGAACTTCCAGCATCCTATTGTTAACTCAAGCAAATTCATGCTTCGTGTAACAATGGCTTCTCCTGTGCAATAATGTTAAGCTGAAAATACCTCTCCAGGTTCATGCAGTGCTGAGCAGCCATTTGTCTGTTTACGGGTAGCAAATAAAAGCATTAAACATCACACACATATTTTTCTAATATTAGTGATAAAACTGAAATATCGCAATGGAATGCCGCGAACTACTCATAATAACGGCACACAAAAAGTTGCAGAGCATTATAAAAAAAGGCAGCCCCTAAGCAGAACTAGAAGTCTGCTTATCAAGAGACATCTATTACATCTTTGATGCACGTAACCTAAAAGAGGAACACTAAGAAGTGTTTTCTTAGAACTACACAGGGAAAGGCTCGGAAGTTACACCAGAGAAAAAAACTCCAAAAGGGCTCTTTTCTGCCCATGTGCCAATAGAGAAATACGTGCAATAACTGCATTTGGTTTTTCTTAGGAGCAGACGTTGCCCTAGCGGACACAGAGAGAAAGTCTCACCCAAATTCATCATCAAAAGGTGTTTGAGGAGGAAACCACCCAAAGGCAATGCTGTTACTGACAGATCAGACAGCACATGCAGCAGTAGCAAATGTGCAATTTCAGACTTATTGAATAGCGCCTACAATTCGAGTGCACTTCCAGCAAAACTGAGCCCATGATTCTTTCCTAATACACATCTGTAAGCAGACTGAAGACGTTTTCCAACAGTGATCCTGAACTCAAGAGAGGAGCAAGGAGGGATGAAAGCATGGAATAATATTAAATCAGAGCTGTGCTGAAAGAAGGCTCAGAGAGGTACTAAAAATGTCCTGATTTTAATTACCTTTGAACCCACAAATTCCACAATCCTTCCCTTATATTGCACACAGTATTTCTTATGTATCATGTCTTGAAACTTTTGGATTTCAGATGAAAAAAAGAAAATTAAGCCTTTGGCTAAATTCTGGAAAATGTAAGTCACCTAGAGCAAATTGCTAAGAAAGAATTCTGCTGAACTATCATAGATATGCAAGAGTTCATGGAAGATAAATAACATGAGCTTTTAGCAAGCATTGTGAGTTCCTGGGAATGAAACCAAAAGAAATCAATAGAACTAAAAGGAAAACAGTGTTTCAAGTAGTAGGGCTTTGTGCCTCCAAATAACACTTGCCTTGGAGGTACTTTTAAAACAATACTAACATTTCAGGAAGCCTTTTGAGAGCAACTCCTGCTTACACTACATTCTATTCTTATTTATACACAGGAATCCCAGTTCCCAGAATTACAAATTTGGTTTGGTTTTGAGGTTTAAATGCCTTTTTTTTTTTTTTTTTTAGTGTCTTCTGTCATGATTTGGAGAAGATTGCAACAGGAATATTTAAACTGTTTTCTGTAAATATGGCAGGCCATACCTTGTTCACTTTAACAAAGCAATCTCAGTGGTGGAGCCATTTGCAATGGGTCATGATGGTGAAGAGGTGCTCTGCAAAGATTGGGATGGTCCAGGTCCTCCAGTGGATCAACCTGCAGAAATGGAGCAGCTGAAGAGCCGCTGAAACCTTCCTACAGCTGACAAAATTATTTCCTGTAAGCTGCTCCCAAGAACTGTCCTGCCACAGTAGTGATGAACACTGTTCCTATTCAAGGAGTAACTTCACCATCCAGTTCTAGAAAAACAGGTGAAGTCTCAGAGGCAATGAAATATGAAAATATATGAAACGGGGCTTTGTAGTGCTCATCATTATTCCATTGTTGGTGAAATCTCATTTTCGTATGTTTTCTTTATCTTACAGAAATTTACTGGGATCAAAGTTTTTATTTTCTCTCTTGCTAAATCAGCTAACTTGGAACAAGGGACTGATTTTTTTCCTTCAGAGATACAGACAGCAACCTCAGGGATGCCCACCAAACCACTGGGGGTGTGCCCTTGCACACAGAGCTTGGTCTCAGTCATTCAGAAATAATCTTGCTCCTTACAAGGACAAGTCCAGAAATGGGGTAGATAGAGTGAGATTCCAAGCTATGAAATAACAGAGGCTTCCATCTCTTACAGATGGGCATCCCTGAGTGCGCACCAGGTGAAATCCCCACTGCTCTTAAGAATGCATTTAACACATAATATTAGAGGTTTATTCATACATTTCTGTTGGGTAAGAGAATAAAACCTTGTTATGCCGAAGACTAATTTATATCTAACATTTAAAATCTCATCATCACATGGACTACTGCTATTTCATTAGGGTTGTCAGATTTCTTTTAACAATAAACACAATTTAAAAAATGAAACAATAGAGAAATGGGGTTTAAAAATGAGAGTTTGGTAGTCACAAAACACAGAGATAAGATAGGAGAGAGGGGATAATGAAATCACTTTGTTCAAATTCCCCTCAGAACTGTGTTGCCAGAATCACTTCAGTCAAAAAGCAATGCAGAGCCTCTCTTTTGTGCCACCATCCAGTCAGGCTTGCTGGGCTGCATGTTCAGCTTCCCCCCTGAATACAGCAATGAGAGAAGAGAATCCAGTTGCAAGTGCACTTTTCTTCCTTTTCAGAGTCCCACTGAAGGAAACACTGATTTTCAAAAAGTCACACTCATTATTGGGATGAGCACATTTTTCATTCCTAATCATCGATCCTCGGTATTGTAATGCTCTCAATGTATAACCCTGCACTTTAGGATTCTTATCAAACCCTAGAAAGAAAAAGTGGCCTTTTTATTATCTTATTTCCTTCTGTTTTACTGTTTGTGCTCATCATCAACATGACCTCTTGTTTTACACTTAGTTCTTCATTTCCTTGGAAACAGAAACCATTATCATGACCAGAGCTACTAGATATTATTACAATATGAATAAATATAACCTAAAAGTAGGAGTTTGATTTGTGGCTAGGAGAGAATGAAGAGTGTTGGAAAGTCAATTGAATCAGAAAAATTAGATGAACATTTGAACAATTATTTCACAGAAAGGACAATATTTTCATCTCTTTTACCACCTCTAGATGCGGTCATCTCTGAGCCAGAATTCAGCACGTGAGGCCCTTTCCAGCATGGCAAAGAAACATTCTCCTGTGCTGAGTATCTCAGCTTGTACCTGGGTGTGTCTGTGCCACTGAAAGATTGTTATTGCTCTTTGATACCACAGCTCACCACGGTAAGTGGAACCTATAGAACAATGGAAAAAGGACAGGGTGCTGGACCAGTGGGCTTCTATGAGAGCTGACAGATGTTTTCCAAAACATTCCATTGGTTTGTGAGAGTGGGCAGCTTCCTGGGCTTAAGACAGGTGTTTCAATGCAATTGCTTCTCTCACAGTGAGGAACACTTCCATTTGTTCCTGCTGCTTCTAAGGAAATAATGCTTTTTTCCCTGTGAGATCACATAAATTGTAGCAACTCAAATGGCTCTTTTTTACTGCTAAGAAAATGTGCAGGATCAGGGAGTCTATGCCAAGGGTATGGTAGAAAATTATGCTGGAGGTGGGAGGAATGCACTGTAGCATCAATTCAGTACACTCTGACTGCTAAAGTTCAAAAGAGACATGGTAAGTGCCAAGAGAACAGCTATGATAAAAAAAAAAATCTTCTTTTTGCACAAGACAATTATTTGCTAATAATATAAGACATTGCTTATGTAAAAGGGACAGAAAAAGTTTTAAATGAGTAGAGAAAAAAAAGCAAAATCTCAGCATGCAGGCTGGAAGACTGAATCTGCAAAGGAGATGAGAAAGGAATTAACTCTGCTAAAATTACAGTTCTGACCCAAGAGCTGTGGATTCTGCTAGTGACTACTAAAGATTCTGTGCCTGACTTTGAGGGAGTCTCTCCTCTTCTTCAGTAAGCATAAAACAAATTCTGCTCTCTGCAGGCCAGATTCTGCCTCCTCTGTGTGTAAAACACGAAAAAGAAAACTCCATGTGTCAGTTTATACTGCCAGATCTTCATGGCAGTGTCTGATAAGAACCTGACACAATGAGGTTTTGATCTCTGATGCTCTCTGCAATATAAATAATACTAAACCTCGACTCTGGGTCATTTAAATACCACTCAGTGCATGTCAGATAAAAGCCTCTGGAGGTTACCACAAGGTTTCTGACGTTCAGAACCAGGTCAATGGAATTCTGCATTCAAGGTTAATAAGAGAAATTGTGCCTACTCATGTCATGCACTGGCAAACAACAACAAACACTGCCAATACCTAATTTTAGCATCTCGCATACAAGGTTGTTCTTAATAAAAAAGCTAACAGCCCTTAGGAACGATAAGAACTTCACTGAGTTCAAGCATCAAACACTGCATTTTTTTCTCAGTGTGTTTTTCAGGCAATGTGCAACATAAACCCTTGCTTGTGACTTGAAAATACTCAACACTGGTCTAGCTCTGCTCCCACTCAAGCCATCCATAAAGTCCTGTTATCTCCACTGGAAGCAGAGAGAGGAAGCTCCAAATGCTTTTGAAAATCTCACCTGTAATTAATGATAAGAGACTAAATCTACCTTAAGGTTAAGGTTCACACATAGGCAATGAGTTGGGCAATATCAAATTCAAGCCTCAAGGTCCACAAGCTGTAATTAAGCCCCTTGTACATATGTATTGTGCAGAAGCCTAATTGTACATCCTGCATACTTCCAATTGCCTCAGACACTGCACCAAGGGCTTGGTGCTCACATGTAATGAGGTCTCTTCAATATTTCATTTGCTCCTCACTGCACTTGCAGCCCACAGTCCCAACCTGCTCTAGAGGCAGAGTTATCAATTTTCTCACGGCGGTTTCTATGGAGCTCATCACTACGATACATGAGTGCTTCAAATATTCATCACCTTCTTTCCACAGCACCTCTGCGTGGCTAAGGGAAGATGTTATCCCATTACACGGATGGGGAGCTGAGTCAGAGAATGATTAAGGTCAAACATTTTGCTAACTTAGGGTGTTTAATTTCAGATGCCTGAGATCTGATTTTATTCAGAGCAATTATCATAACTTTATATAGTTAAGTATAGCTCCTATCTAGTTCAATTGTAGCTGGAAATGTCTAGCTCTTCTGAAAGTCAGAAAAGAAAAAGAAAGTTTAGAATGCAGAGCCTTACTGGTCAACTACAGCCAGCTGAGCATTGAAAAAAAAAAAAAAAAAAAAGGGACACATGGGGAAATGCTAAACCTGTAAAAAATTTGGCTAAGGGGATCACTCAGAGTGACACAGAAACTACAGCACAAGGGTGTGAGAAGCCCCATGACAGCATTTAACCTCCTCAGAACATCTTTCTTGGCCCTTATACTCCACCCAATACCTTCAACAACTGAACCCCACGTCTTAGATAGTAATATATCAGTATTAGACTCCAAAAATAACTCCTAATATCAAAGATTACCCTTTTGAAAGCCCTTAAATAAGGAATTTTGACTTCTTTCAAGCTTCCCAACATTTGGTTCAAATCTTATTTGCTTTTTTCTTTGGATAGGAGAGATTGGTTTGGGGTGGGTATTTCCACTTAGATGCACATGTCTGCATGTATTGCTTGGTAATGTGTGGACAATGAAAATAAAAACAATATTTTGAGGAGTTCATTAGGCACAAAGAGCTATCATACTTCATTGAAAAATGCTTCTTAGAAACAGCATTCATTGGAGTTAACCAAGTGCCAGAATCCTTGTCTTTTGCAAAACACAGGATTGTACAGCCCCCCTATGCTGCTCACATTGCTAGAGCCAAAGGGAAGGGGAAAGACCACTTGGAGTATTTCAGGACAGAATCTACAGCTTCAGATGCAGAATTTCCAGAAAGAACAAGAAGCAGAGAGTGATGATGATTTATTTTACTAATGACTTTTCCTCATCCCCACATATATATTTTTAACACACTGTATCTATTTTCAAGAGAAGGCTCCCTCTCCTCCAGCCTCCACACTTTTTCTAGGTCCTCTTGTCCTCATTAGTTGTAGCTTAGAGAAAATGCTGTCACTTTGCCATGCTATGAAAAGCAGAAAGAGAGAAATTTCAGGGATTTTCCTGAAAACCTCTTCATGTTTCTTTTTCTCAGACCAGCAATCCATGGCCACAGAACCATCCCATGTCTCTGGGGGGACAGCTAAAAACAGCACTGTTCACATGTCCCTCATGCCATTCCTATTTGCCCACTAAGGAATGACATATACTCTGCTCCTCAAGGGAAGCAAACACATTTGCAGGTTATAAAGCAACTGAGTTTTGTGGGAGAATGGCTGATTCAGTGGAGAAAGCATTGAAGGCTTGGGAGGCAAGGGTTAAGCACTGGGTCTGAGACAGAGCTGGATCATCAATTTGTGCCTCTATCCTCTCCCTATGAGAGGAGAAGCATGAATTAAAGGTAAGTGTGCAGCCTGTTCCAGTTAAGAAGACTAAGCAGGCAACCAAAACAGTCTGTTCAGGCTTCATAAGCTATGGCAGCATCCCAGGCACCGCGGTTAAATTCATTCACAGCTGTGAGGCACTTGCCTACAGGGGGAGGTGATATCAGTGCATCCGACAGGCACTTCTGGGGCTCATTTCATCCTGCCACTGCAAAGCACTGACCCATGGCACTTGGATATTTTTTTGACACAAAGCAGCAGATATCATGCAATTCTTCTTCCTTCAGAAACAAATAACAAACGACTTCAAATTTAGAACCATCTGCAGGGGAAAGGCACTATTTTTGACTGTAGGAATGAGATATTTTTTGAGAGTAGTGCACCAGTCTGCTTTTATTTCCCCGGGCAGTTGTTACTTAGGCCAGGAGAAAACTGGAAAATGCTGCCTCTCCAAGGGGAGAGATAGTGCCTAACGCCTTTCTGGAAGCATTTTAGATTTACAACAGTGATTTCTTGCTCTCAGCTTCAGAGTTCATTGACTGCTGCCAGGCACAGGGATCCATTTGGTGATTTTCATGGTGGGCTGTATGTCTGTGTATCTGTGTGTGGACACACGAGCCTATATAATCAGTGTGCACATGTTCTCCTGATTGATTATTAATATCCATGGTTGCTTTGTAGAGTCTGGGTTAGGAGGAGATGCTTTAAATGACTGTCAAACCTCTAGAAATGCCCACAAAGATCCAAAGACCCAAGTGTGCCTGATCTCATTTAAAAGAATCAAAACGTGAGTAGGGGAATGAAAGGATGAATAAACCATTGCTAACATTCTCAGAATGCTTAAGCAATGTAGGGCATGTCTACAAACTGCCTGAAACCAGTGCTGACCCAAACTGTTTGTCTCCACAGCACTGATCACCACAGCAATTCATGGGCTTGGAGTCTGAAATACAGCAGTAATATAGCCCTGGGCAAGCCACTTCATCCTTGTATTAAGCTTCCCTTTCTGCCAAGTGTGGGTAATGCAGTTTACCTACATCACTGAGATGTCAGAAAGAATATTTTTAAAAGCAATTCAAGGACATAAAGCGTGAAGAATGTGTTAGGTATTATTATTATTATATGTGGGAAGAGCCATTTTAGTAACACACACCTTTCTGTAAGGAAAATGTATTCAAAAGCATAACCCTATAATTAAAATTAATTTTCATTAATAATATAAACAGTTAGTGTAGAGCATCTCCTGTCCTGAGGTCTTCCAGAGCCTGTTATATTCCAACTAAAAAAAGAAAACAAACTATATTCTATAACTAAAATAGCACTTCAGCTCCATTATTATCTCTTGAGTGCAAAGAAAAAGACAAAACTCAACAGGGCTATCTAATGCTCTAAAATCTGAGAAACAGCTGCCTTTTCCTCCTTAATACTGACCAAAGGACCCCCCTCAGTTTCCTGAATTAAATGCCATTATTTGACTACACAAGAGTTCAAACATGTTTGTTTCAAGTGTGCTATTTTTAAGATGTTTTCAAAAGAAAACAGAAGGAAAAATAAATGACCACTAATGACAGAAAGCTTTTTAAAAACCATCCTTTTTAATAAGCAAGAAAAGTGAGCCTTCAAAGCCCATGCACAAGCACCTGCATAATTGGCTGGGTTTTCAAGAGCACTGAGCTTTCA
Organism: Orthonyx spaldingii; assembly: GCA_013397795.1. Taxonomy (NCBI): domain Eukaryota; kingdom Metazoa; phylum Chordata; class Aves; order Passeriformes; family Orthonychidae; genus Orthonyx; species Orthonyx spaldingii. Next base: position 325,483 of record VZTJ01000991.1, on the reverse strand, counting down.
GTGGTCCCCAGTGAGACCAACAACAGCTTTTGGATGCTCAACAATTTATCACAGCTCAACAATTCCTCCCCTGGGCATTATTTACCAACGATGTGGTATACAGAAAGTGGAGACATTTGAGATTGTCATTTTTGGTTGGACTTGGGCAACTAACTCTATTGGGCTCCTCGAAAACAGTATTTCCACTTGTTTTATTCCTCGATCTTATAGCAATTAAAAAAAAACAAAACAAAACAGACTTAATTTAAATTAAAACTGCACACTAAGACTCAAATGCAAGTGCTGTACCATGCTGGTAAAGGTTACATAAAGCAATGATTAATTAGTCTTTTTCCCCGCTCAGGTTTTACTTGTCTGTCAACAAAAGGCAGTAGATGATTGCCTGGCTAAAATATGCATTATTTCCAGCTCTCTAATATCCCTGAAAAGCAACCAGCAGTTCAATTTGCCAGCAATAATTTATTGTGTAGAATTAAGATTCTGCAAGCAACCTCTTCTCATCTGTTACTTTCAACATTTCCCACAACCATTTGATTTTCTTCCTGGGTTTTCATGTTAACTGGTCATCTCCTGCCAAATCCCAGCTAGCAAAATAAGTCTCTGAAGCTTGTTGAGTAGTTCTAGCTGTGTTTTATGCACGCAGAGTGCATTTCACAAGGAGCAGAATGACATCATTCAGCAGCACGAACAAGACAAAACCCAGGAGGATATTTGTCGCAAACACTCTAAAAAAAATGAGGAGCTACCCCAGCTTTTTAAAAGCTAAATAATGTGACCAGAGTTTGAAACATTGCCCAAATGACAAAAAGAGTAAGTGGCTAGCAGGCAGTGAAATCTGATGCTAAAAATGGACGTGAGCCTTCAGTGCCACCCTGAGCCATCTGCCCGTGCCGCGGTGTCAGGGCGGGAGCACGGATGCTGCAGCCAGGCTCTGGGAAACCACAGCCTCCAGACCCCTTTGCAAACCACCTCCCAGGCAGGGAGCAGGGCATCTGAGAGACCAGCAACAGCAGTAGCTAATTCTGCAAAAATCTCTCTTCCCTTAAATCCATAATTCTTGCAGGCAAAGGTCACAGGTGAATTTCATTTATATATTTATTTATTTTAAAGAAAGCTCCTAGTCTTCTCTTGTTCACTGAAATTTCACAACATGGACATCAATGATTTCATCAGTCTTGAGCTAACATTGTGGCTTAATACAAATATTTTGGGTATCTTCTCCTCCCTCACAGGATATGAAAGCAAAAGGATAACGTAATGATAGTTGATATTTGCAAAGACAATCAGCACAAATGGACAAGTGAATGCCACACCTTTTTCAGACAGATCTTCACTTTTGCATACTGTCAGCACAACAAGTCTTGAAAAATCCCTTAACTGAAGTTGATCTGTTCTTGAGTTAGCTGTATTATCCATGTTGACCAATACTATACAAAATGCAGTTCCATAGTTTTTTTTGTCATGGGAGCCATGCACTAATCATAATTGAAGGCTTCTATGATGTAAAGAAACTCTACAGAAACTGTCAAGGCAATGAAAAGTAATGAAGTATAAACATCTGAGTGTCACCTCCATTCAGTCTCCTTGGAGCAACTGTCATTTCTTCTTTTAACAGCAGTTTCGGCAATAAAAATAAATAAAAGTTGTGCATTACACCTGACGAGCAGCCAACCACACATAAAAAGAACAAACAGTATTTGGTGAGTAGCTTGAAACAGGTGAATTCCTGATTTTTTCTCTTCGAATGACATAAACCATTGACTCAAGAAATGGGCCAAGGAAAAATAAAACAAAGGCTCAGTGAATATTGGAGGCTGTGTTTCTTGCAACCCATAGGCATTTGTGAGAAAAAATGCAAGAGCCTGGTTAGAACTGAGGGGAAAATAATGTGGAAGATGGTTCAAAAATCTTGGAAAATGGTATCACAGTCTCCCTGAACAGTGACTCCACAAAGAGCACACTCGTGCAGATTCATTAGAATCTCTCATTAACTTCTTCCCCAAACCTCTGCTACATCTCCTCTTCTGCTCTGTGGGATTATGCACAGTTTGTGTATTGCAGTAGACCTTGCTGTAGCAACTTACATGAAGAAAGAATTGATTCTTTCTACAACTTTTTTTTCATAGAGGCCAAAGAAAAATGACAAAAATGCTATTTGGGAAACAAAAGCAAAGAGAAATAAGCTCCGCTTGCCAGGAGAGGACTAGAAGCAGCATGAGCACAGACCATCCCAATAGGATTCATTTAGGATTATATTTTTAGCCTCAAGTACATACTTTATTTCTCATGTGTATTTTACATGGCCTGTTGAGCTCAATTACTTCATATCTTTGTGTACATAAAACAGTATTTCCAGAATGCTTTATTACAGAAGTAGCAACCAGCCGAGCCCTCTTTGCATTCCTAGAGCAAGTTGGGGAAGAGATTTATTACATTAATTGTGTGGGGAGGAATGTAATTAACTCCAATTGTATCAAAGTGGGACTTTTAGTTTCAGTTTTCAGAAATTTTAAACCTTTGAGAATAAACCCAGAAGATTATTGCATATTTGGGCAGCAGAAACGTTTTCAGAACAATGAGAGTTTTTTTGATTTGGTAATTCCCGATCCCGTTAAATCTGATTTCAGTCTTTTTTGGTTTTACACTTTAATGTAGACACACACGAAATCTTAGGTAAAACTAGGTTTATGGTCCAAACATGTTCGACACAGAACCACAGAATCATAGAATGGTTTGGGTTGGAAGGGACTTAGGACTAGACCATCTCATTCCAAACCCCCTGCCATGGGCAGGAACACCTTCCACTAGACCAGACTGCTCAAAGCCCCATCCAACCTGGCCTTGAACACTTCCAGAGATGGGACAGCCACAGCTTCTCTGGGCAACCTGTTCCAATCCTCACCACCCTCACAGTAAAGAATTTGTTTCTGATATCTTATCCGACCCTATTCTTTCAGTTTAAAGCCATTGTCCCTTGTCCCATCACTACATGCACTTGTAGAAAGCCCTTTCCAGCTCTCTCATAGCCCCATTTAGGCACTGGAAGGTGCTCTAAGGTCTCTCCAGAGCTTTCTCCAGGGTTAAGAACCCCATGTCTCTCAGCCTGTCTCCACAGGAGAAGTGCTCCAGCACTTTGAGCATCTTTGTGCCTTCCTCCGTCCTTCTCATATCAGGGAGCCCAGAGTTGAGCACAGTGCTCCAGGTGGGGCCTCACCAGAGCAGAGCAAAGGGGGACAATCACCTGCCTTCACCTGCTGGCCACGATTCTTTTGATGCAGCCCAGGGTGGTTGGGTTTCTGGGCTGCCAGCTCACGTTGCTGGGTCATGTTGAGCTTCTCATCAACGAACACTCCCAAATTCTTTTCCTCAGGGCTGTTCTCAAAGTCGCCTATCCCTGCCCTCCTTTCAATCCTGAGCCACAAAGCTTTTAGCCAGCTCCCCATCCATCCCCAGGCAGAGCTCCATGGAGATTTGAAAGGTTTCCCCAATATATTTTGAGTTGGATGATTTACTGGGAGTATCCTTGCACAAATGAACTGTGTTTTACAGAAAAACAACTATGCATCACAGTTTCCAACAGCTGTAATTTACAGCAGAGAGATCACTGAAGACTTAAAACCTGGGCTTAGCCTGTGACAGTGGCTGTGTGTTATTGATCACCTGAGTCTCTCTGGAATTCACAACAGGATGCTGAAGAACAAAAAA
>VZTJ01000991.1:311069-321754 GCA_013397795.1 Orthonyx spaldingii | reverse complement strand
AAAAAAAATTTGCTCCCTTTTGGCATGACAGACAGGATGACAATTTATTTACTGATAATACTGATTTACTACCCAGATGCTAAGAGCATTATAAGTGACTGGAGAAGGTCTAGAATTTATAGGAGCTTGTAGGAATTTCAGGAACCTCCAGGAATTTATAGGAAGCACATTATCTAGAATGGAGGTTTGGCAGGGAACCTACGTGGTCCCCAAGTGCATTCTAGTCACCTCCTACCTCAAGGTCAGGAGAAGACCAGTGTGGGCAGTATTTCCTCAGAAGCAAGAGGATGGGAGCCAACGGGTGGTAAAATAAATCTTCTGAAACAAATGATGAGGAAACCAGACCTGCAACCTTCTTCCAGTGTGCATACAAGGCCTGATTTATATTGTGGTCCTAATCCTGAAGTTCATTCTCAAACAGAGCTCCATCAGACTTCCACACCTCTGAGAGCCTAAGAGAAATCTGATTTCTGGAAGAAGCACTTCTCCCCAGTGTGATAGAACAGTGGGGAGAAGAACTGTTTATAGTATCAGCTATTATGTAATAAAAGCCACATGGAAACAGAATGAGCCAGCTGGAATAAACCTGGTAGTTACAAGTTGGTTGCTCTTGTAGATTTAAAACCTCAATTTCCTTCATACGGGTTTTCAGGATAGTGAAAAATGGTATAGGGGCCAGTTCATGGCTTGATGAAGTCAGTAGATTTATTTTCAACGTAGACACTCATGTAAAACATCTCTAATTTCAGATACATACACTTTCCAGAATTCCTTAAAGCTCCCTGTTTTATACAGGGATGCTCTGTCATCATACAGCCCAGTATCAACACTGAATTCCTTGAGCAAAAGCTGCCTCATAGACAACAATCAGTCTTGTAATCTCTCGGAAGGGCTTTGGAAAGCCCAGTTTGTAAACAAGGCACAGAACCAAAAGAAGCCATCATCTATTTACTTATTATCACCCTCAAAGGTGTTATGGGTGGGAAGGTAACACTTCTCAAGTACAGGACTGGTAACTGAGGTCAGCTGGTCCTGCCAAGAGATACAGATTTGAACAAGCAAGCACTGAACAGCCCTCAGCAACCAAACTCAAAACATTTCCTAATCAATATAATCTTACTAATGCACAAACTTTATGTGCTAAGTCCTTTCCAGGGCTGTTTCAATCAATTTCTCCTTGGATTTTTCTGTCCCATATTTTCACAACTGCTCTTTATCTGGCTTGTTTAGCTTGATGGAATAAAACTTCTAATTACACCATGACTTGCAATGTCAAAGTCAACCACCAATATAATCCATGTAAAACCATGTGTTGTACCTTATGAGGAAAACACCATGAAAAATAAGTCAGTTTAATGCAACTGAACCCTCCAGTGGCTAAGCTGACAAAGATTAGTCTCAAATCCTTGTTAGATTCAATGGATCAGCATTCTCAGCAATGTTTGTAAATTCACTTTTAAATCACAGATATTGGGACATGAAAATTAGCAAAAGGAAGGTTGTTAGCATATTAGGCTCAACTAAACTGTGAAGTGCCAGGGATTCTTAAGGAGAAGAAGTAAAGTTGAGAAACAAATCTGCTGCTATGAGGACTAGTAAATGCTTATTACACTCAGTACAATGACATCTGCAGAGTCTCATATTTAGGTAACAACAAAAAAAGAAGTTTCATGATGTTTCGCCACCTTGAGCAATTCCTCCTTTTTCCCTAACACCACCGTATCTCAGAATATCAACAACCATAAAGTTTTTCCTTACTACATCCTTCAACTGTATCATCTGCTTTTCCATATATCATCCCACCTCTCCTCTCTCTCTCGTTTAAACATGGACTAAGTTGTAATATGTTTCCCCTGTCCATCCTTGAGTTTCTTTCTATCAGTAGGCACAAAATGTTGCAAATGCAGTTGAAAACAACCTGTTTGCTCCTGGCCATGAAAACAAGAACATAAAAGTGTGAGGCTCTCGGCACACTTAAGTGCAGTTACAACTTAATGTACCATTTGTTGATTCCTACAACCACACTAAGATTAAGTACCAGACCCCTTCAAACCCAACACAGAAAGAGTTGAGAGGGTGGTCACAGTGTGTGATTAAGCTAAATTAACGACCCAAAATGCATTCCACATAATATGCTATTGTATGTTTATTACAGTATCTCTGACAAGCTAAATTAACAATAAATTAAAGTCTAAGTTGTGATTTCACTTTTGACAATATCTTACTACAGCTAAGTCTTAAATATCTGCATGAAACTATTCGGCTACAGACATAAGCGAAGGTAATGGAGTCAAAAACTGCAGACTAATTGCTTCAGATGAAGGCTTATTATCTCTCCAATTTCAAGCTCAGCAGCAGTTAAGCAGCAATAGAAACTACTTTTGCCAAAGCGTTGTGAAACTTTATGTAAAATTTAGTTTTATTTTATCTCTCTTACAGTGTTATAAACAATAAAAGGGACAACCCTTTGTTTTCAGACCAACAAAGGATGTAAGCTGAAGGGTTAAAAAAAGACAACAATTCAGCCTCCAGATTTGCTTGGTTTTGCTATTTCATTCAAACTCATCCTCTTCCCCTTTCTAATGGGTTTTTATGTGATCTTTTTATTTGTAAACTCAACTCTTCATAAGTATTTGCTTCAGTTTCTCTCATCCTCCTTCACCACGAGACGCACTCGGGGCTTGCTTCCCCGCTCAGCTTAGACTTGTGTGTTCATAGAGGTGCAATGAGGGCACGAGGCTTTCCCACCCTGGGATGGGTGGTGAATGCCCATCAAGGGGCTGAAAGGGACACACCAAGTCTGAGGGAGCAGCAGAGAGATGGTGCTCCTGCTGGATGCTCCTGTTCCCTTGGTGACTCACCAGGATCCCATCACTGACTCTCCATCCCAGCACACACCAACTCCAACAAAACTGGTCTATCCTCTGCTCATGATCATCTGCATTTCAGCTTTTTTTAGGTGGTTATTTGAGACAGGGAAATGCCTTCCAACAGGGCTCCTCACTCACCAGCAGAGCAAGGAGATTGCCCTATCTTTTCACCAGCCTCTCCTCCAAGGCCATTAGCCCAGAGGCACAGCCACGGTGCTGGCACTGCAGGGTTATTTGACAAGCCAAGATCCCAAAGCAGAGCCCTTGTTACGCCTCTGTGTGCAGATGTTGTTCAGCAGTCTGGGACAAAACCCACTCTGAGAAATTATGGTCTATCTGCACTTTTCACCTGCAGTTTCTTTCACAAAATAGTGTCTCATAATGGTAATAGCCCTACATTGTTTGCCACTGATCATTTATCATGCAGACAGCACACAGGTTGTCTCTCAAAAAAAAGCTTCAGTCCAGCAGAAGTAAGGGCACAGGCAAACAGGGCACTCAGAAATGGGAGTACAAGGGACAATGAGAGAAGCAGAGCCCTTTCCCTGAGCGAGAGGGGGACCTTAACCACTTTCTTCCTCTTGTTCTTTGGGAATCTTCTCCCCTGGCAAAGACAGCTGCTGCCTTTTCCCCACCGTGCCCCCCATCCAGAGAAGCAGGGCATGTCTCTGGTTGCTGTGTTAAGTACTTATTTTGAAGGCAGGGTGTTTCTGAAGGGGAACAGGGTATCTGAGAGAGGGCCAAAACAAACCCATCGCTGCTTCTTTGCTCAAGGCAGTCAGGTGAACAGGTGCCTGAAGCCCCTTCCTCCACAAGCATCTTTCACCACCAAATCCAACCCTACTTCTGCTGTAATTCCCATAACTACTCCAGACAGTTCATAGTCACTCTCTAGTCCACTCACCATCTCCTCTCTTATGGATCCCTGAAAAGTTAGAGTTGGAAGGGACCTCTGAAGATCAGCAATTTCCTAAATTTTATATAGCAAAGGATTTTATATAGTGAAGGGTTTTCACTAATGTAGGTGGGATGTAGCTGTGTCCTCTCCACTACCACCACACTTAAGAGCTTCCAGTAACTTCCACAACTTTTTTCAAGGCTTTCTCTCTCCAAGTACCAGACCTCAGGTTTGGCTCATCTGCTCATCCTGACTTTCAGGAAGATGCTCTCCATCAGCCTGCCCAGCACCAAACTTCAGTTTCTGGCTTTTATTTCTGAAAGGTTTTGGTTTAACCTATGACCACACATATCCTTGGCTCATCATCCCCCCCATTTACTTTTCCATTTAACCTCTCTGGCTCCTAATTATATGCAGCATTTCTATTGAAAAAATAAAATTAATTACTCCTTCTCAGAAAAGGTCTCTGTATTATGCAACGAAGAGTTGAAAGATGCATATCCATCTTACCTTAAAGTATAAAATTGCTTCAAGTTCCCAAAATCTTAGAATCAGATACAATCCTCAGATTCGGTGCATTATCTTTCTCTCATTTGCAAGTTTGCTTATAACTGCCTCAAGTCCTGACAGCATTTACCTTTATCTTGAGATTTTTCTGCTGAAATTCGTATTCATATCTAAACCTTCAGAATGAGTTTTAACTTTCAGGTTTTCTCCTGTAACCCTTTCCCTACATTCTCCAAACATCAAGGAGTGCATCTCTTTGATATCTCAGGTACTTGTGCAGCCTGAGTTACTATGGTATCTCAGAATTCCATATTTCATGTACTTATCCTCAGGAGACTGCCAGATTTTTTTTTTTCTCCCATTTTAGGCAACGTGGACTATCTCAGCAGAAGAGAAAAACTGCTGACTGCCACTAAGGACCCAACACTCTTGTTCAAAGCCACAGTGGAAGTCTGTACACAAGAAGGACTAACTTCCATACTCCACTCACTGAATTGTCATTCAAAGCCAACCAATAATCCCACTGAAAATTTGTCATCAAATCAGAAATTCATATTAACTTGTCTTTCTATTCTTGACCAGCTTCAATTTCAAATACAGGCCCCTCTCCAAATTTATGTTTAACAAAGGTTTCAGACTTGCTGAATGCACTCCTCTCACAGTTAGTTCTTCACATCTGCATTTTGAAGGAGTGTGCACAGCTTCCCTGTTCCGTTGCTGCCGACACTCTCCTTTCTCTGGTTCTATTTCATTTACTTAAAGTCCACTTAAGAATCAGAGTGGGCAGAACAGAATGGTGAAAGAAAAGATGCAAGGAAAAGGAAAACGGACAAAAGATTTAAAAATGTGAATGTAAAACATATGGAATATACTACATAAAAAAAAAATAGATATTACTGTACATCATTTTAAAAGTGTTGTCTTCTCCACATCATCCAAAGTGACCATGACTCACCATAACTTAATGCCTGATAAAGATCACAAAGAAGCAGCATTAAAGGCATAACAACTGAAAGCTGGTACAACCAGTGCTCATGAAATGCCTGTAGCAATGCACAGCACTGCTAATGGACCTCAACTGGAATGACACATCAAATTCTCCAAGAGTCTTGTGGCATTCAAACACACCCTCATGACCCCAGATAACTGGTCAGCTTCAGAGACAGATTATTCTGTCCTTATCCAGCAGCAAAAGAGAGATTTAACAGGAAAGAAAGCAACACAAGATACTTCTGCCAGGAATGAAAGGAGCAGCTGTACCAAGGACAAGTGGCAGAGCACATCCCACTTGGTCAAGGTATAAAGAGCATGTAAAATTTACTCAATCTCAAGGAGCATCCTGTGGAATGTATGAACTATAGAGGCTGTGGCCTTCCAGAGGCCTTCCAGAAGCACTTCCATTTCAGCACTGGATAATGAAGAGGTTCTTCTGCAGTTTCCTCTTTTTGAGACTCCCGTTTTACACCAAACACGCTCCTTTCCACCTCTGTCCCCCCTCCCCATTGCTTAGCTGCCTGCACTCCTTGTGGCAACTTAACAGCTAGAAAAGACTGCCAGTTTGATGCAATTCCATGTTCTTGAATGCAGTGTTCTTGGGAGCGCTATTACGGAAATTTAATCCCTTGAGGAATACATCAGATACCATTAACAGAATGAAAAAAATGTTCTCTATGAGTTCCTGGAGAAAACCTGTGTTGGGTCTACAATAAGACATGCAATTTAAAGAGTTGTTATCAAGAAAAAAAAAAAAGGATTCTTTCATATGAAGAATTTTATTTAAAAAAAAATCATGCCCTCGAACAGCAAATACTAAACAGTTCCATTAAAACTAAAGAAACCTAATGTTTTCTATGCAAATCAGAGCTTTCTCCTTTTTCCCTTCTCTTTGGCAGACACCTTCCCAAAGTGGGCACTGACCCTGATTTCGGCACAGCTGCAATAACCTGAGCCAGGATACTGCAATGAGAATGAGGGATTCTCACAAGCAGGGCCTCACCTTTGGGATGTGACAGTTTTCAGCTCCAGCCAGGAACGTAGGAGCTCTGCTGTCACAAGTCACTGAGATAACACGCTAAATTAGCTCATCTCCTGGGAGACTCACTCCCACCTGTTCAACAGCTCCAGGCCAGGCTCCTTCCAGCCCAGTGCTGGGTCTGGGCACCTCAGAGCTGTTTTGTGGTGTTCTTCAATTCCTCTGCAGGGATTCTGTGTCACTGGGATGCTGCAGTGGGGAGTCTGACTGTGCCAGCTAATGGCTCTGTGAATCAGGGCTTTCTTGTGAATTCACAGCTCAATCTGCTTACAAACATTCAGTTACAATGTGGAACTTCAAACTTTGCTGAAAAAGAGAGAGGGAGGATTCAGCAGTGGCTCTTTGTGATCTAGCATATAACAGGAATGGTATCAACAAATAAAAGGGCAAAGTCCCTTCCCTATTTCAAGAAATAAAATTCACAACTTATAATTCATACCTGAACCTTCTGTACACTGCTGCCTGTTTACAATGTGAAGGGATCCTGCACTCTTTGGGCATAATTTGCATTGCTCATGTGCTGTAGGGAGGCTTTGTTGTCACAGAGAATCAGGATCGTTGCAGTCTTTCATGCAAAGCATGTAGAACTAACCAAGACATTTGGTACCCAGGGGTAGTGATTTTCTGGACAGCAGCTGAGTGAGCAGAGAAGATCTGGAATGATTTAAAGTCACACCTCACAGGAAAATAAATAAATAAATATATATTAATATCTTTGGATACAGGAACATAGCTCAAATGAAGTTACATTTATTTGACTGCATCCCTCCTACTAAAGACCTGTGGGGCACTTCTAATCTTTTTGTTCATTTCAGAACTGCACTGCTGACCAAATCTCTCAGTTGTACCCATCTACCATGCTCTCACTCACATTTCATAGTTCACTCAGAGTACAGAAACTGGCTTCATTTCAGATGATGCTTAGTGAGGAGATGCTGAACAGCCACTAAAGGACATTCACACCAGTCTGGAACAAGTCTGAAATAACCCCACATCCAAAATGTGTGTTTGGGAGCTCAATATCATCTCTCTGACTCTCATAGAGTGGGTCCACACTATTTCCCAATGTGAGCACACACATATTTTTTAGGTTAATCTACTCTGGGAATGAAGTAACAGCACAGGACTCTGTGACAGCACAGACTCTTTCCCAGGGGAATTCTTTCCTTCTTCTACTGAAGTTTACTAAATATAAGATAAGTTCCATGTTGCTGAGAGTGGCTTTTGGAAACAGACGGTCAGAGCCTGGGGCCAATCAATCCAGGGGGGTGGATGACTCTCAGTCAATCTGAATAGCTTTCTTGTGTGTATATAAATTTGTTATTAATTAAATAAACTCACTCAGCATTCTCTTAAGATTCGCTGTGTCCTTTGGCTCCGCTATCGTTTCAACAGCGACAGGACTCAGCTCACGATGATTGAGAATATTTATGACCTTGCAGGAAGACAGCAGGGCACACAGGGATTGCCATCCCCCGGTACAGGAATCCCAGAATTACCTGAGTAATAACAACTTAGGAGGAATGCCTACATAATGCAGCTAAAGTGCACACTTATTTTCTTATTTGGATGAAGTTACACAAGTAGAGGCACATTTCAACAGAGTATATTAGATACTGCAACTGTACTCACTTTTCAAGATACTACAGGCTATTTCTGTGAAGTGGAGTGGCAGGGGAACATTAGCAGCCTGAAATATTAATCTTTCCATCATTTTATTCCTGAGTCTAGCCTAGGTTTTCCAGGTAAAAGGTGTTCTCTTTCCACTCGAATACACCACACCTCTTGTTTGGAATTCCAACTGTTATGTAAAATTCAGAATTGACTACCTTAATGACAGTTAATAGTCAGAACTGTTCTATTGATCTGATTCCACACCTCCACAGAGCCCACTTCAATAAGGCAGCCCTCAAGCTATTTTGTCTCCTCACTTATTTTTTGGTCTTTTACATGGAGTTCTATGCAGTCATTAACAACCTTGTCTAGGACACGAGCACATTTCAGAGCAGGATCTTGCTCCCCATAAGCCCATGACAGTTCTCTACACAGCAAAAGAAACGAGAACAATCCTTTATTCTCAGTGTTCAAATACCCAATTAACCAATCAACCCTTTAAATATGTTTTATAAAAAGTGTTCTTTGAGAATCTGTGATCCTGTTATACTTGATATGCTGACTCACTTTTTAAAATATTTAAAAGTCTCATTTTAGCATTACGCCTGCTATCACATTTTCATTAAAAAATCAGCCTCCTTATCTTTATATATGACTGCAGAGCTATTTGCATTCCCAAAGGCCATTAAAAGTAACGAAAATTGGGCTAAACTAAGATAACAAATTTACAGGCTTATGCTAAAACACAGAGATCTTCAGCCTGTGTAAATAGCTAAAGCACGTTGTCAGAGTACTTGACCTGCTGTTGCTATTTTCTTCTTCTTTTTAATGGAAAAGTGTTTTAATGGCATATCCACACACCCAGCTAACAAACCCCAAGGGGGAGAACAAGATTCTCTAGTCCTCCCTGAGTCTATCAGTGTCTGCAGGCTTTGCCATGGACTTCTGAGCACTGGGTCTAGCAGAAAGCCAGCTGTGATCATCGTGCACTGCACGGTGTCCAACTCCAGCCCCCTGAACGGGAAACCACAGCTGTGTCAGAAGCAGCCAAGTGCACAGAGGCGACCACATCCAACTCACATCTTGATCAAGCAATCACAACTTGACAGTAACAGACAGCATTGCTTATCCCTTACAGAACGTTTTCTGTACATGACGTCCAAAAGACTTCAGAGTTCAGACTCATGAGACAGATAAGCAAGGAGATAAATGATTGGAATTCTGAGCAGTTTAACTGGCATGGAGGTGAGCAGCATTGCTTATCAGAAAGAAATTGTATAGAAGCATTTTTAATTACCTAAGGAAGAAAGGGATTGTCTGCCTTCAGCAGCTAAGGCAGTGCATTGCTTATCTTCCCATCCCAATCATTTTCTAATTATTATCATTTTTGTAAATCTCAAGACAGAACAGGACTTCATTTGCATATAGACACATGAGTCTAAAGTAGATTTTTAAATTTATGCCTGCAAAGCTTCTGCAGATGTTTTCAAACTTTCCCCACCCTGTTCCTACAGTGTCTTTTCATGCCCAGCTTCTGTTTGGGTTAGTATGGTAGGACACAAGACAGATTTAAGCCAACTGTGTCACTTGCTTGCCTCTGGTTCCAGGGAATGTCACAGCAAGGAACACAGAAAAGGGATGGTCAAAATCTCTTACGACAGCAGCAGCTGCTACTGAAAAAGACTCAGTCCTCTACAGCCAGACCGGCACTTTGCCTTCAATTTTTCTCCAAGCTACATTTTTCAGTTTCTTGATCACTTTTAAGCAAGAAGAAAATCTCAGTAATTCTTGATATGCATAAGCCTGGAAATAGAATTTCAGCTAGAAATAGAATTTGAATAGAGCCTTTTTTCAGTTATGAACAGTTTTAGATAAAATAAGGGTTTAGATTTGCTTTTGGTGTTGGAAGATAAAAGTGCACTCAAATCAATAGACAGAGATTGGATTCAACCCCCCGCTGTCAAGCCATTTTACTAATAATGTATTGTGAAAACAATAAAAGAAATGATGGGAGTGAGCAAAGTTGCTCACAGACTCAGACATTAATATTCATCAATATGATTGATATTTATATATTCTTGATATTTCTATTTCATGCTCACACTAGGGCACAGCTGAGAGAGCACATACTTCCAGAATATTTAAGTGTACCATATGGGTATAATTGCAATTCAGTCAGTTATAGAATATACTCAATCAAGATTCTGCATAATACCAAAGACCTATTCTGAGCATTTTGTACTTCATGTAGGAAGACCAAAGTAGCAAAGACATGGCATGCCAACAGCAAAATGGCATTAGGCAGGTAACACTACTTGAAACAAAAACACCTCTCCTTTACAAAAAGGCAACATATACTTCTTGACTTACAAAACCCAACACTTTTACACAGCTTCAACAAGGAGGAAGGGACAGCCCCACAGCCCTTTTTGTTCAGAAAAGGCACTTATAAACCCCTGCCTCCCAGAAACACAGGTGGACTCATTTTAACCTGCAGCAAACAGTGACAAAAATATGTATTCCAAAAGCATTGGACAGAGAAGCAAAGTCCAACAGATGCAGGCTTAGATGAAGACAGAGTTTCTTTACCCCGAGTATCAAAGTTGTTTCCTTCCTGCTTTCACTGAACCATTGAGCCTGTTTTGGTCATTAATAAAATGTCACCCTGAAAATGCAGATTATATGATGCCATTTGTGGTGCTTAGTGTCTTCCCATGCTTTTCCCTTCCCTAAAATACAGTACCAAGGGGAAAAAAAAAAAAAA
>VZTJ01000991.1:160915-311063 GCA_013397795.1 Orthonyx spaldingii | reverse complement strand
AAAAGGGGAAAAAAAAAAAAAAAAAAAAAAGAAAAACAATGTGAGGCTCTCAGCCAGGAAGGACTATTTTAAGAATTAATTTGTGCCCTGAGAGATCTGTTTAAATTATCCTCCTGTGCTGTCCTAACCAAAGATTAAAGTGGAGAACTTCCAATGTCTTAAGGAGATGAGGAAAATTGAACAACTGGAGCGTCTGGGTTCCACTGTGGTCCCCCAGGCACGGCCCGAGCATGGGGACGGGAAGGTGGGGATGAGGAAAGTGGAGATATGGCTCTGCCAGAGCCTCCAGAGCCCAGGAACCTTCCCCAGCCTCAGCTGGAGCTCCGAGATCGCAACCAGACATTCCCTTATGCCACCACTTTTTAACTCTGCCCATCCTTTACTGCTGAGGACACATCCCCTTTCTTTTCTGCCGCCCGCTGCTTTTAAGACAGGGAAAGTTTTGACTTCATTCGGTCCCGGTAAGTGCAGGCAGAGAGGAATATCCTCCAAAATACAGGTTTGGCAGAGAAAATGAAGTCTTTAACTTTCTACCTCTACAGTAACACATGAAGCGCCTACCAAGAGAAAGGAATTAATCGAGTTCAGATATGGTGTGAGCACAGCAATTTCCCCCAAAGCCAGTGGGAGTTAGACACACTTGCAGCTGCTTTTTGCCCCTCCTTCCATCCCTGCTTGCTCATGCACAGCCTGAGCACACGCTGTACCCTGAAGTGCCCCTCCAAGACAAAGGCAAGCAAGAAAAATTAACTGAAAGTGCACGACAAAGTCAGAAGCTGAACCGCACTTTAACAATTTTATATCTATCTGCAGAGGGGCTTTTAAATACCTTTGCCCCCTTCCTCCGGTGAGAAGGGGCCTCCATCCCAACATCCTGCCCCCCACAGCACACATGTAAGGAACAAGTTACAGAACAAACCTCTTCAGCCTTCAGCAAGAGGTACAGGCTGTTAAAAATAGCACAATTTCAGCTTCCCCCCCAAGTCTCCACACACACCGAGAAAGCAGACCTTGAACCCAGCTACACAGCACTTTCCTCCTGCCACTGACTGGTGACTCAGTTGACAATTTCAAGAACACACACCAAAAAGATTTTAAAAAATCACAATAATCATACAAGAAACACAAAGCTACACAATGCAAATCTGTATCTGTTTGAAATTGAGGAAAATAAGCATTACCTGGTCTTGCTGTTGGGCTTGTTTCCCTGATGCATTTTGCTCCTTGGCTGTAGTCATGCTCACCTATTTGTGCCCACTGCAGTGGCAAACAGGATTTCACTCTGTGTGTGTGTGTGTGTAAGCTTGTCTGTGTGCTCAGACATACACGCACACACACACACACAAAGACTGAAGGGATACGGATGAGTAACTAGTCCATCACTTAATCACCAGCTGAGAAATTTTCCCACCCCCACAAAAAGAAATAAATAAAAATGCAATGTAAAAAAGCACTAGTCTGGCTGTCTTCCCCCTTGAGCCTCTAAAATAAAAGCAGGAGCAGGAGCAGAGAGAAGGATGCTGTGGGGGCTTCTTCAATTAGCAACAGCCTCTGCAATCGTCACAGAAACAATGATAACTGCTTGGCAACCAGCAACTGGCAGCTCGGAGCCGGAGGCAGCGATGTGGTCCTCGCTCCCCACCTCCACGGCGGCCGCCCGCGCCTTGCGCATGCACGGGCAGTGCCTCGGCTGTGCGGCTCGCAGGGATGCGCTCGGCCGGCTCTTGCTCGTCCCCCTCCCGGCAGCAGCCGCCAGCGGGGTCCTGCCCCATCCCGCGTCGCCCGCGGGGCCGCTGCCCCATCCCGCATCCTCATCCCGCATCCCCGTCCCGCATCCCGCATCGCCCGCGGCGCGCACACGCGGAGTTTCTGCGGGCGCGCTCTCGCCTTCTCCCAACTTGCGGCGGCTTCGGCGCCGTCAGCGCCCGGCTCTGAAGCAGAGCTGTGCCAAGGGCAGCCGCTGCCCCGCTGCCAGCGCAGCTTTGGAGGACGCAGCGCGCTCCCGGGGAAGCGGGTTCCCAGCCATGGGATGCGGGGAGCACCGAGGCACTCCGAGGAGCTGCCCGCCTCGCTGCCCAAGGGTGAAACGAGCCCCCAGCCTCTCCCAGCCCCCTCCGTGTCCCTGGTGTGACGGGACCACCGTGCACGCCTGCTGTGGTGGCTGCCATGTAGGTCACGTTGCAGGGTGACACCAGCACGCTTTCCCTGCTCCGCTCCGTAGGTCGCTCCCTGCAGCTTCCCTGCCATAGCAGAGATCTCTCCGACACATCAGAGCTGTCAAACGAGCCTTGCCAGCCCGCTCGCCCATCTGGCTGTCAGCGCGGGGTGACACGGGGTGTGCCCGGGCACGAGGCACAGAGCAAGTGCCACGCTCCAGGAAGGGCACATGGCTGGGCAAAACTTGCAGCACAGGGAGGTTGTTCTGGCTTTGCTTGGGACTGGTGCGAGCCCTCGCTCACCCCCACACCAGGTGACACGAAATTGCCACGTTGCTGCTTCTCCCACCCTCGCCTCCTGCCCAGCACAGGCAGCATGGAGCCCAGAGCTGTCCTCAGTGCTGTGGAAAGCTGAATGTTTTCTCACTCACGTGATACCGGGATCTCTGCTGAGTCTGCGGAAAACCAGCTAAGGAAAGGGAACATCAGAGCGTTTATCTGACGAGGAAGTGATTATGCCTCATTTGAGCCTCATTTTTACAGCAAGGGTTTATTATACAAGGTCGCATTCACCACCACCACTACAGTCAATGTCTCCTTACACCTGGGATAGTTTTGATCCTTGGTTGAGGGACAGATCAATGGCAGGCCAAGTTTTCCTAAAGATATCTACAAGCCACCACTCAGACTCCCTAAGCATTTCTTTATTTTCACCATCACATTCACAGGAGCTCACAGAAACCACGACATGAAAGATCTGCAACACAGAATTGTGCTGGTAGCAAAGTGGACAACCTTGCCTTGTCCCAGGTGCCACAATCCAGGCAACAGCTCATTAAAAAAAAAGTGAATAGCACCTCTCTAACAAGAAACAATAATTTGCATTTAAATCAACAGCCTGTGTTGATTTCTTATTGGGTTATACTCTGACACCGTCCTAGCTTACATTGCAATTCCATCTATTTGGTCCCCAAAGTTTAAGTCACAATATTTTCTGTATGTTTATAGTGAGGTTATTGCTCATACATTTTTCCCCAGCCATCAGAACAGAAATGTTTTCAAGGTTTTATACAAGTGGATCAGTTTGAATTTTCCAATTGGCTTGGTCTACTTTTCTACCTGTTGTGAGTGGTAATGAAGGTTTGCTTTACTTGACACTTCTGCTATTTTTCTTTCCAAGAGGAATGCAAATGAAACAGAACCATATTTGGAATTGGTGTGCTGGTTTGGGGTTTTTTTTTGGTTGTGGGTTTTTTGTTGTTTACCTGGTTGGGTTTTTTACTCCCTTACTGTACATGCTGGAAATTTCTCCAAAACAGATCCCTTTTTAAAACATGGGCCATTCACTGTGTCCCTGACCCCTCAGTGCCTACACTGGCAATCCCTGAACTTAATTGCACTGCAGGCCTTCCCCATGCAAATTCAATTATTTCACAGTTAACAACTTAAGACAGCTTTCACATTTTCTGGAAATGGCCACTCTGCCTTACAATGTAGATTTTTTTCCACTAAGCTTGTTGTTGGACACATAAGAAGTTAATTGTGCTAATTGGCCCAGCAGTTAGCTATGCAAATGCGTGTGGCTGAGCCGCATTACATGGGTGCATTAGGAGGCTGCTGTTCTCACTGCGTCTCCCAGTGCCTGGCACAGCTACCCCAGTGTTCCTGAAATGCCTTGATCTCTCTGCCTGGCAGTACCTCCTTGTCATCCCTGACCAGGGCAGGGGTCTCATCCCCTCAGATGGCCACCAGCTGCTCACTGCCTGGAGCATGTGGCAGCAGGGGCAGTGACATCCTCAAGCTCTCTGTCACCATCCTGCCTTGATCAAAGGGGTTCTGAGGTTGCCAAACACCTCCTGGGGAGGCACTGGAGGAGGAAGCAGTGGCCACTGGCATTCAGAAATGCTCATTAGCAGGGCTGAGGCCATCCTTCCTGACCTCTGAGCTGTGTTAGGGTACCCACGCTATCGCCTGGCTGAGTCATCACTGATGAAAGACTGATACAGCCTTATCAAAGGACAGGAATCCGTATCTGCCAAACCCAGCAGGCAGGAGGATGGGTCCCAGACAGTCCCATTTAGGGCACGGCAGGAGGGACTGGCAGACAAGGACCCTGGGAGCGTGACCTTCCCATCCCTCCCTCCCCACAGCATCCCAGCTGATCACAAGGATACAGGGAGCAGGTTGTTCCTCCCTGCCAGGGTCAAACACACATTAGGCTGTTCACTCCCTACTGCCCATCATTGCAGCATGTCGGTCTCCACTCCCTGCCTGTGCCATGTGAAGGGTTTATTTCCACACGCACTCCCTGCCACACCAACTGCATCCCCATCACCAGCATCCTCCATCAATCCATGTGCCACCACTGGGACAGCTCAGGAGCCCCACGGTTGAGCACACACAGCTCTCCTCACTAACCAAGATGCATGTTCCAAATGCCAGCTACAACCACAAGAATGCCAACCCCAGGCTTGACAACAGCTACATCCTCTGGCACTACAGCAGGACAGACAGCCACCTCCCTCCCATCAGGAGAGGAAGCAGCCACGGGTGTAAGGAGCTGTTCCCAGCATCTCAACTCATCTTCACCCAGAGTGCTTGTTTCAACAAAATCATGCAGCACTGCAGGAATACAGATAATTTTTAATTACCTTGTAACAAATTAGTCACACATGTCCTAGAGCATTTTCTGTTGGAAGGAAAGCGCTTCATTCTCCTGAGACCGGCAGAAACAAGACTGTGGTCTGGGATCATTCTTAAAATTCTCCTTGGAGTTCACAAAGTCACCACAAAGCTTCTTCCTGCTCAAAGATTGTTGAAAACCTTGAACACTGCCAATAGATATTAATGTTCCAATGGCTCTGGAGGACAAGGTGAAACAAAAGCTCAAACTGTCATCACCACAAAGACTTGTGAACTCCTAGGAGCTAAAGCACAGTAACTTTTGTTTATGATGATGCCTTACAGCAATGCATGAGAGCAAAACAAGCAGTTTGTTGCTGCTCCTAAATATTCTTAAGCAGATCAGGGTACAGGTCCATGCTTGATTCTGCGCTTCCATGGAGGTAGAGGTGTCTGGATGCAGAGCAGCTCCTTCATGGGAAGCGGCAATGGGCTCTCAGCAGTCAGTGCAGAGCATTCCTATTCCCTGTGTGCTACAAAGGCCAGATCCAACAGCAGCCTGTGCTCACAGTGAGCCCTCCAGCTGCACACATCTGTTCCAGGGAGCACAGAGTAAGAGCAGGGATGAGCCAGTAGCAGGTACAGTTATTGGATGCAGAACCCTTCTGCTCCATTGAAACCTGGAGTTCTGGCTGTACCACACTGGGTTGTTTATTTCCCTTTCATTGCCACATCAAGGAAATTGAAGCCAGTGGGCAAAGTGGGTAGAAATTAATTCTACTTGATTAACCAGACCTTTGAACAGTCTGCTAATGTTCTCCCTTCTCCAGATAATGACCAGATCCCATGGAGAGCTACGTATCTGAATTTTTTTGTGGGTCTAAGCCATTAGTGCCAATAGAATCTGGGGTGCAGTAATGTGTTACCTCCAGCAGAACACACCACATGATCTGGTTTTGTACATCCAGCCCCTCTGAGCTTCACACTCGCTGGCAGTTCCCACTGGTTTGGCAGATTTGCTCTTGGTTCAGGAAGGACACAAGACCCAGGAAAGCACATGACAAGAGAAAAATCTACTCTAAGGGAGTATCACAAAGGAAAAGTCCTAAGGGCTACAGGTTTTTAGGAAAGTTACATAGGTAGTAGATGTTAGAAAGACAACTCAGGAAGACACTATGAGAAAGGTGAGATGAGCTTTTAAAAATGTTGCAGCCATGGATTTTAGCATTCAGTCATTTGAAAGGTGGGTCAAAACTGGCCCGCAGGATGCAGGGGGAACAGTGCTCAGTGTGCATTGGTGCTGCTTTCCCGGGCATGGAGGCAGATGGATGACACAAGGCTGGCAGCTCCTGCACCAATGGTGTGAGAAGCTCTCCCTGAATAATGCTCTTCTAAGAGCAGCAGCATACTTCAGAAAAGGTAAATGCACTCAGTCTTGACTGATAAAATACCTTTGCAACTGCCCTATTGCCCCACCATCCCAATTTTCCTAGAGAAATTCGAAGAGGAACAAGAGGGAAAGGTCCATAAAAATCAAGATGCCCATGGTCCTAAAGATGTGCCAGGGCATGCTGGTGACCAGTTACCCCTCCTCAGTCCCAGTGCCAACATCTCATCCACACAAAAGCAATGGCACAGCCCCCTCTTCCTCCTGGACCTGTAGGGCTCAGATGCAGTGAGCAGAGGGGGCTGTGTCCTTCTCTGTGGATCCTTTTGGAGGTCAAGAGCTCCTCATGTAGAAGATGCCAGAGCAGAACAGAGAGGCTGTAAACCCATGAGGGCTGCATGGTTAGAAACTCTTTTTACAGGAGTTTATGCTTTAGATGCTTCAGAAACAGGCAGACACTCTGGCTGTTCATTCTGGAGATTTCTGCTCTGTGCTCATCTGAATAAGCTTTGGAGAGGGAGAATTTAATTTTGCTTTGTTCGGAAAGCACAGTTTGTGCCCTGCCCCTCTCCAAGAATGTGACAACAGTAACATCACATTATTGCACAGCAATGTCCCCAGTTGGAATTTGGAATTGGAAACACTTAGATGGGAGATCAGCTGATATCAGCCCTACTCCTACAAAGGCTGCAGAGCATCTCTATTGCCCACACACCATCCCCAGCACTGCTTCTCATAATAGCTCCTATTAGAAGACCATAAAAGCACTTTAGTCTTGTTCCAAGTTAATCCCTAGCTTTGGCAAGATTTCTCAGTTTGGCAAAGGGCATCCGAAAACTTATTATAAAAGAAAGAAAATCTTTGGCCTTTAAGGATATGCATTAATTAGCTTTATCTTGCATCAGCCTTGCTACTGTTGCCCCTCTCTGGTTGTCTCCAACATGTTGGTTCTACCAGGGGTTAATCATGAGAGAATCTCTATGTCCAGAGGAATTTTCAGAAGCTCCACTGAGGACCTCTCTTTCTTGGGGATCCACTCGGATGATTTTCCAGATTTCAAAAGTTCTATGAAAGGGCTAGAGACAATTACAGATTATGAATATAGTTACAGTTAAAAATACATCACATTTCCATTACCCATGACCAAAATCATTAAGAAAGCAATCTGGTGTGCTATATTCATTTAACAGATCAAATCCAGTTTATTTAGTCAATGCCATTAATTAGTGATTTGCATGAATATCTGTTCCTGCAGGGGATACACTTCAAAATGTTCCCACAAGCATGAGAACTCCTGCTATCTGAGACAGCAGGTACGTGGCAGCAGGGGACACAGAGACAATGGGCAGTGCAAGAATGACTTGTGAGTCTGCATAATAATCCCGTGGTGTTGCTACTGTTTGTCCATTACCAAAGCCTCACTAAGTTTCTTTTTCTTTTTCTTTTTTTTTAAATCTTGAGCATGAGAAGGTGGTTTAAAATTGTTATAATGGGTTTATTTGAAGCACTGTGTTCTGCTGCTTCCCATTTCTCGCTGCCGCTCTGAGCTCCAGGACCCCACAGTTCTTGGTAAACAAATAAGACAACACGGGGCTGCAAGCTGTGAAGAAGTCTGCTCTTTCATGCACAGCGAGAGCTGTTTTGCATAGCTCTTTCCTGCCTAAATTGGAGCGTGACTCTGGGGAGCACAGCAGGTACTTGTGCCCTTCTCACTTCTGGATTCCATACTCGCTTTGGTTTGCCTACCCTAAAGATCAAGTGTGTATTCCGACATCCAGACTTTTCTATTGAGGTAGTTACTGCTCAAAAACATTGCTTTTAAGCCACTGTGGGGTTATTTTTTGAGTCAGTGTATATATTTTAATACATCATCCCACTCTCAAAGGCAGGGGATGAGCAGTGCCACAATTGTTTGACGCTGAGTTCTCCCTGCAAGGAATACAGACCCTGTCTCTGGCTTTCCTCTGCCCCTCTGCCTGCTCCTGCTGGTGTGACCTTGGCAGCTGCAATGCAACAGATGCCTCTTTCTCACTTGTTTATCCGTGTGAGAGAGACTTCTGAGGCCCCAACTTCAGTGCCAGCTGTGAATGGTCTCCAAATTGTTTTTTCAAAGTTTGCCTCCTCACAGTTTGGCTTAGTATTCCTGCTCCCTGTGCTCTTAGGGATCAATATTCACTGACATTTTCCCCCCACACCTCCTGGTTATGTCTAGGTAGCAGCTGAATTCCTTCCTTATTGACTCAGTATGTGTTCTTTTTAACTGTTTTAGGAGTGGAAGAATTTATTTCTTTGCTCCTTACCTTTTTTTTTTTTCCCTTTCTTTCTTTAAACATAAGTTTTACAGAATAGCCACAACATATATTTTGCAACTGAAATATCCATGTCAGAAAACGTAAAAGACATCACCAGTGATGAGAAAATAACCTCCCCCAAATCACTGTCAAACAGAGAATCCCCATCTTTGCAACAGCTGCAAACATATTAGGCTATTTAGCAGCCTACTGCTTGGAAAAGAGAGAACCTCATCTTCATTTTTAGCTCCAAAGTGATTTATAGGATGAATAAATGATCTGCATATAAGATGATGACTGGTTTAAATGTAAATGTTGTGAAAGACTTCTTATGTAAGCACATACATTGCCTGAGATCCTCATACATAAAAGCCACAGCTGGAGCAAGTGGCTTTTTAAGCATTTGTTTTATGAAGTACACTTTTCATCGCAATGGTTGTTATTTTTCATTTACTTTTATATCAGCTTTAACAAAAAGAGAAAAAAACAGAAAAAAATGCTGGAACTTACAACATGAGCCATGCACTGTCAACAGTGAGGCTATGCAAAATACTGACACTGTTAAATGGATGCATAAAACACACATTCATCTTAAAGATGTTGCACACTTGAAAATTATGCCGTGACAGCTTCTGAGGTCTCACAGGCGATGAAGACATAAAGACCGAACAGCCTCAGTTTCTGAACATAAAACCTGACATGTGGCTCCATCAGATCCTGCAGGCTGGGCAGGATGAGCCCAGCTTTAGGCATTTGGAGAAGATCTCCTGGGGACTGCCATCACCTGGAGCAGAGGCTGTGACCACTGGGCCCTGATGAGTGGTGACGCATTGAACACCATGTTAGCCTCATAACTTCTCTCAGATATTCCCAAACAACACCACGAGGTGCAAAGGTGTCACCTGTGCCACCTGCACTGGTGCTTTCCCTGGTGTTCACTGCCTGCCCAACATGCTCAGGGGCACTGGGTGGGTTGTGGTGGTCACTGCCCTCAGTTTCTGGTGGGGGCTGTGAGGGTGTGTACGCTGGTGTGTTTTTTATCGAGTGTTTCTAGATCTCTTGGGATTAAATCTGTTTTGGTAAGCATATGTTGCTGCATTCCTGCTAGCTCTGTGGTAGGTAAGCTTTTCCACCAACCTAAAATAACCTCCTGAAGAGTCTGAACAATGAAAACGCTGCCAACACTTGTCTTCTCTAAAAGAGGCACAAAGGGACCCAAAGCCCTTCCTGTCTGCTTCGTGTTTTTATTTTTGGAGAAGGCAACCCCACAATGTTTTCAGATTCCTGTACTTGAGTCTGAAGGTGGAAGAAAGAGGCAGAAAACAACACTTGGGCAAACCTCCACTGAGCAGATAAAATAAGTAATTCAGATTTATGTCACCTCACTCCCTTTCCCCCTCTGTGCCTCAGTCATTCACCTTTCTGGACTGCAGACCTTGCACAGTACATGTTCTATGCCAGACAAAAGGTGTTACTGGTATGTTCAATGCCCTCTAGTGGAAATGCAAATTATGGAAAATGGGCCAACTGGAAAGGCCTACACAGAACCTTTGACAGAGAGGTCAAACTGTGTGTTTACAAAATAGATTAAGGAGCAGATGAACAGGGTTGGCTTATTGCTACTGCGACCCCAGTAGTTGCTTCTGTTGTGATGAAGAAAACAGAAATCAGAACAATGCCTTGCTCTAATTTTTGTTCAAACTGACTGGCAGTTCTAGTGTGCCATTTGTGACACCTTAGAGAGCTTTCATTTCCAGAAGCATGCTAGTACTATGTCATTGCTTTAACTGCCTCAGAGAGCTACTCCAACTCTGAGGGTGCTGCACCAAACCAGATCCACAGCTCACAGTAAAGAAAGTGGGAACCTTATAGCGTGATGTACAAACACATACAGTACATAACTGGCTGAATACAAACCTAAATAGAACAAATAATTCAAGTAATGGAGTGGTGAAATCCTGTTCTCACCTATTTATCTGATCTACCTGTAACACAAGAAAATTGATGCAGAAGGCATGGATGACGTCTGTGTATCCTATACATCTTACTGGAGAACAGCAGGGCTCTTGGCACAGCAAAAGACCTCTAAAAGGGGATAAGACATCCTTTATTCAGCATTGATAACGTTCATTAATTACAGAGACTTAGCAGGTATTCAGCAATGCCACCATGGGCACTCAGGCAGAGCTGGAGCAAGGGCAGATTGCACAGCCCCTGATGTCCTGCAGGCAGAGGGGGAGTGAAACCCTCACATCTCTACTTGAAATGACAAAGGGTGCCTCGACCTTGCCCACACTGGAAGCAGGGATGAGTCTTCAAAAGGCTGTGACTGTCAGTGGCACAAGATCATCATCAGCAGAGGTGGGATGTCCAAAATGTACAGGGAACATGAAAAAGACTCTTGCCAAGACTACTCCCTGTGCCTTCCCTGCTGAGATGTTTGTTCCTTTGAGGTCTGACAGCCAGGCTGAGGCACAGGGACTGGCTCTTGATGTCTGAGTGTTGCTGTAGGGTCCTTGGAGTGCTGAACAACATTCACTGAGAGGCTGAGGACCTCTGCTTAACACCTTGTGACTCAGTATTACTTTGAGATTGCCCCAACAGAGTTTACAGAGCTTCACTATTTTTTATGAATATGAATAAAATATGTTACAGCCTCCCCAAAACATTGAACAGCTACTTTGATGTACTTAATCATGACTTCCCACACACAACCCAAAACAATAAACACATCCTTTCTATAACACTCACTAGGGAGTTTGTCTCCAACACAGTTTTCCCCACATTATTGTTTGATATGGTATCTGTGACCTTTCCATTTCACCATATTCTGAAGACAGCAAAGAAGAAATAATGACACAAACATTTCAAAGTAGCCTACAGCTGTGAGTCTCTGGAGTCTCTGAATTATTGCACCAAAAAAAAAAAAATAAAAAAAAATTAAAAAAACAAACAAACAAATCTGTGGTGTCTTTTAGTTTAGAAAATAGCACAAAAAAGGGAATTTGAGATATTTTGATACTAATAGAAAGTTTCGTAATGTAGTTACACAGAACTATTCAGGAATGTGGACTTTTCCTGCTGAAAACAAACCCTTAGGAAATCACACAGGTATGAAATGTGAGCTAGAGTGTGAGAGAGTAAACCAGAGTGAGCCATTTTCTTGTCACAGATAATTAATGCATGTCTGATTTACATACCTCTCAAATTGCATGGAACTGCACATATGAAATATGCCCATCATTTGGACACACAGAAAAATCAGATACAGGTGGTGCACGTGGCTGCACGTGCTGTAATACAGCACCAAAGCCCACAAAGAGACAAAAGCTGAGCCCAGTCCTCACTCCAGCCTCTGTCATCCTACCCTGGTTACAAGAGGAGATGCAGAAGGACTTAAAACCCACCCACCAAGGTGGGCAGTAGGAGATCAATTCCACATGCTCAGGTCAGGCTTTGCTGTAAACAGTGTGTTCTGAAAAGCCCTGGATCAGTGCCCGAGTCTACCTGTGAAATCTCTGCCATATGTTACTTGTGGAAAGCTCACAAAGTTTCCCATTCATACATGAACTCACGCTAGAAAAAAGTTGCATCACCCATCACTGCATTCTCTGTTGAGCAAATCAGAATTTTTGAAACAAGAAGGGGTAGATTTCATCAGTCCGGAGAACACTATCAGCCTTTTACTGCAAATATTACCCAAAGATAGCTTTTTGGACATATTTTCCTGGGATAATAAGGCAGCTTAGGGCTTATATTTATTCATGGAATCAGCAGTCTTTTCATTTCTATTGTTCATCTCCGTAGATCAAGACTTCTGCTGGTGTGGGAAGTGACTGCAGGATGGGATGTTTAGAGGCTTAAGCTGCAAGAGCTTGAAATAAAGGAAATAGATTTTGGCAGCAGAAAAAAAAACCCTAAAAACGATTCCATCTGCCTTATAGAGCAATCCAGAGCACTGAGTTAACTAATTCTCAGCTTGAGTTGTAGTTTGGTGACACCAGAACAAGTAGTAGCTACTCTGAAAGGATTAATATGAGGAGAAAACATAAGAGATGGATGGGAAATGTATCTGAGCTCAGCATGAAAGGGAAACTGCTGTACAAAGCTTTAACAGACATAATTCTTCAGAAGTACCTGGCCTGATCACTTTGCCCCTTCCCGTAGTCAAAGAAAAGTCATAGTACAGTGGAAAATTCTAACCAACAGATCAGGGTTTTAATTATGTTCAGAAATGAAGTCAAGAGACAAGCCTTCCAAAACAGATAAATCTATTTTCAACATTTCCCCCCTTCATAGATGCCAGAGACAGGCTGCATGGGATTAAAAGCTACAAAAATAGCAGTTACAGTCTTGAAAGGATGCTTTCAATTGGTGTTTTCTTTCAACTGATTTCACTTCAGCTAGTATTGGCAGCAGAATGCCACAGACCTGATTAAACAGTTCATCTTTACAATTAAGTATTAGCTTGAGATTGTTGGTTCATCTACGTAGTAATGGTAGAAGGCAAATAAATATTCACTTACAGTCCATCCAGCACTACATTTTAATAATTGCTTATCAAGTGGTCCATTAGGATGGCAGGAATTGTAATAAAATAAACCCTTTTGTATCTCATTGTTAAATAAACTGTGCAGGATCGCTTTCCTTGATGCAGACACATTCTCTAGCAACACAGAGGATTCAGACAGCTCCCTGAGAGAAACCTCTTCTGAAGATTTAATTTTCTCCCCAATAACAATATGGTTTCTTAACAGAAGTCTACACAAACAGAGATGGTAAAATAAACCCTTGTGATACATGTAGGCCCTTGCTGAAAGAGTAGAGCTCACACTGAATGGTGGAACATGATACCAGAACATCTCTTCACTTTGTCTTTCCTTCCATGGGGATAAGGGGTAGTTAATTTGTTTGGGATAAATCCTTTTTTGGGATACAGAAACTTAAGTATATTCATCAGATTTTGCACTGTGAATGAGGTTTAAACTTCTATAATCAGAGATAATTGATTGCATAAAAGGCTGATAGAGCTTCCATCCTGGCAAAATCCTGTGCATCTTCTTCTCCCAGGTACTGAAGCTCTTTGATGTTACTCTGGCTCTGTGAAGTGGCTCTAAGTGGCTGTAAGTGCAATGCACATCAATTTTGAAGCCTCCTTACATAGTCAGAGAAGTGCAATGCTGACACAGTACAAGTGAACGCCCATTTTTTGTGTGCTGAAGTCAAAACCAAAAAAACATCTATTCATAGAAGGGTCCTGCAGTGTAGTTGCATACAAGCAATACAGCCAACATATAAGAAGATCATTGTAATGAAATTAAATGAAAAATAACCTTTTTTTAAATACATTACTTGCATTACAACAGCACCAAGGAGCTGCACAGCTGGGGGTTCCCTGTGCTTTGGGCTCAAGAAGTTTCCAACAAAACAACAGACCCTGCAGAAAACACCTTACAGTCCCAAGAAGAATATTCTGCCTGCCACCTGCCCAGCACACTGCTGTCTGCTCCTGAAGAGACCATTTTTACGATCAGTGACCTTCTCTGCCCCCATAGGACAGATATTTCTTTTTCCAGTACTCGCTTCTGAGGCACCATTAAAAGACCCTTTCTGGGTGTGCAGCATTGCATCTCTGCACCCTTCCTGCACACAGAAAGCCTGAATGGTTCACTTTCAGTAGCTTTCAGTGATGTTACACCTCCATTTGGGTTGAGACAGGATTTAAAACGTGCAGTTCCCTGCACACATGAAGCCCTTTGGCAGCTGAGATTTGATGGAGCCTCCCCCAAACTCAACGTTCTGTTTCTACTTTCAGTGCTGGGCTTGGACACCAAGACCACAACCTTCCTGGGAGTTGAGACCTGGGCTTTACCCTGCAGCTCAGAATTACCAAAATATGCAGCTTTGTGCTAAGTATCGTTAGGTAATTCAAAGTGCAGGGCTTTTTTCCTTTCATACAACTCACATCTAAACTCTCATTCATGAGTAAGACTCCTGATCCTGCCCAGTGGGATGTGGTGGCGTATTTATAGTCCAGAATCCATTACAGTTAATACAGAGCTATTTACACTCATCTGCCATAAATCTAATACTGTTGTTATGGCTGTCCTGCTTAATGTACTCTAGGAATGCTCTTCAAGGCAGTATCAATTATATTTGCAAATAAACTAATGCTTTGGGTTAAACAAAGTGAAAACATTCTTCCTCGGAGAAATTTAGTACTTTGTATCTGCATCTATTCCAAGTGAATCTTGTGTTTTATTCAATTAAGTACCACAGATGACAACAACGATCCAGAAAACATTAAATGAAAACATCGATTCTACAATAATAACGTTGGATGAGCCATGAACTGCTACCAATAACACAATCACGACGCATCAAACTCAATTACAACTTCAAAATAGTCCTTTTATTTCAAAGTAATTATTTAATGTTATTTTCAACTCGATTCTTTTATCACTGGCATTTGCACCAAGCTGTCTCTAATTTAAAAGCTGGTATTTCGTGACCTCAGCCTAAATACCTGGCACGTCAACTATCAGGCAGCACAAGTCTTATAGAAAGTGTTCTCATCCCCTTCCTCTTTGACATTACTGTTTTTAAGATTAGATTGTGCAGGTAAGGCCAGATGCTTTGCACCAAACCCAGACATTCATTTTCCTCTGTATTTTGCAACCCAACAGGTTCCTGGTGATGATCTGGACTGGCCAGGCTTGAACTTGACTGAATTTAGGAGAATTTGAAAAGGGAACGTCTTTGATACCTCTCCTTTCTGTATTAAAAAAACCCCAACCAACCAACCCAAACCCTAATGAAATTCTAGATCCAGAGGTTTGCAAATGAGATAAAGGGATAAAGAATTTCCAACCTAAACCCTTGTGCCATCATGGACTTTGATGCAACACAAACTTTTTGCAGTGTCTCATAATGGGTGAGACTTTATCAGACATCCATCCCAGCCTCAGGACAATGGTTTAAAAGGCAATACCAATTCTCATTATATCCACAGCACAGCCCTTAAAATACCACTTTCCCCTTACAGATCAGGAGTTTTTCCAGCAACCTTCTTTATAATTATGTTTATTATCAGCATCAATTTCCATTTCTCCAGGCACCTCAGAGGAACAGCAGATGCCTTTCAACATTTACACGGCAAACTGGCAATAACTGCTTTCCCCACTATGGAAACTCCGTCAGTGCTGGGGTGATGTGAGGCAAACCCTAATGATAAGTTAGTCAGACACTAAGGAATAGCACCAGCCTGTTTTTTCCATGATTCCTTTCAGCTGTCAATCCTTTACTCAGGACCAAAATACATTTGCAAAGAAGGGAAGTATTTATGATAAAGGTGAGTGCAGACAAACATATTTGGAGAGGTTGCTAGAAGGAGCAACTAAATCTTCAGGAAAGACTGATGTGTGGAGATTTCTTTAAAGTCCTCCCACAGTGAGGCATGTGAGAAACCCAAATTCCATTAAAAAAGAAGAAAAAAAATCAATTTCTGGCCTTCCTGAAAAAGGGGAAAGCTTGACTTCATTAAAACAAAGTGCAAAACCCGGTAGAGAGATAAAGAGGCCTGAAAATACATTTCCTTTTAAAATGCCAGTACTCTTTTTCTTTATTTTAAATGCTGATATATTTTTCTTTTCAGTATGGATTATTACTTCTTGCACACTCAGGTCTGACAGTACAGCAGCTCGTTCACCTAAACATGTAGCAAACTTGACAATACTTAGCTCTAATAACTTCAAAGCCCAAGAAAGCACAGGAACATCACCATTTCACACATCAGATCTGCTTAAGAACAAAGTACTGCTCACAAGTCGTAACAGAAACAATATTGTCCCAGCAATAAAACCACAGAATGGAAAAATCCTGGAAATATTACCCATTTTTGAGTTCCATGAAAAAAACAATAGTAAGTGAACATGATTTTGGTCATGCTGGTTTCACTAGAGAAACTCTAAAGGAAAAATAGCAGTTTAATGCAGGGTAATGAAATGATACATTTTACATTTTCTTCTCAGCTTGAAGAAGACCCCCTGGTCAAAAATGAATTTTAACTAGTTTCCAATATGTAAAATTTAAAGGCTTTTTCTGTTTTTGTTGTTAGTTGTGCTGTCTTTATCCATGATAAAGCGGTACGAAATGGCATGAGTGCATCAGTCTGTCAAATGTGATAAAACTGGAGCCTGCAACTGCAGCCACCTTAAATGTGAGGCCGTTTCTGAGTGAAGGATATATTTGCAGCAGCAAGCAAGATCAAAACCACAAAACACATTACATTGGATCAAGCTAATGATCAGTTTAGTTAGGCTTGTATTATGACAGCCAGAATCAGCCAGATTAAAGTGCAAAAATACTTTCACAAACCTGCTTAAAGGCACACATTTTCTGCTAAATTATTAGTATTCCTTCCAAAAGCTCTTTTTATATATTTCTAATCTTTATGCTGATAATTAGGAATGCTTTTTGTTCCTATAAAAACAGGAGCACAGAGAAGACCTGACTAGAAATACAAGTGGGTGAATTCAATGTGTAGAAAACATAATTAATCCCAGAAAGTGTAAAAACCAGGAAGAATGCTGTACTTGCAGCTCAGCTCTTATCTTCATCCCCAGTACTTAAAATTTAACTGAAATTGTGGAGTTTGACTATCCCACAAAAAGGTGCTGCTGCTAATCAGAACAACAGTACTACTCTTAATTTTGATGTTTCCATATTCTTCCCAAACCTGCAAGAATTCTCCTCTCATCCCCTTTTGTGGCAACAAGGTCCATGCATGAAAATAAAGTCTGTGTATTTAATTTGAACTCAAATATTAGAAATGTCAGACTTATTGCTTGTTCAGAAGCTTTTCTCTTCCCTGGATCAAGCCTTGAAGCAGGACTTCAAGAGACACAGGGAAATATTTGGGGGAGTAGGTAAGGACAACTATTTAACAGGAGTCTGGGTGGGAAATCTCATTGCTCTGGTTTCTGCTACCCTGGTTTTTTCCTCCCTGTAGCTTCTTGTTTATCCGTTCATCAATGACCATGGTTATTTGCATGGGAGGAAGGGGCAAAAGTTGTCCTGATATTCTGTTTAGTCCCATCCCCTTCCTTCATCCTCTTCTGCTGTGAGAGACAAGGGCTCCAAAACTGAGGATTCCTGGCAGGACACTTGCCTTCACTGGGCTGGATCTGGCCCACAGGTTGACATCTATGTCACAATTTGATGTCATCCTCGTGGCCTCCTTTCCAAAACTAAATAACATCACTGTTTAAGAATTCTCCTATGAGTAAGGTTTTCCTGAGCCTCAAAACATACTCATCAGCCATCTCTGAGCCCAGCCCTGCATGCAGCATTCCCAGTGAAGCCACAGTGCTTACTTATATAATTATATTTATATAATTACCTTATAATTACCCTCTGTATTATCCTCTCTCCCATTTTTTATGCATTTCAACATCTTGTTTGCATTTTGTTAATTTCTTTTTTTTTTTTTTTCTGAGTCCTGCTAAGCTCCTGGCCTCAGTGATGGATTGTGGTGATGTAGCTCCAGAGGTGCACTGTCATCCAAGCAATTACTGTTGTCCATTATCAACTAATTTCCATTGTCTGTAGGAAAACTCAAGGTCACACTATTGCACTGCAGCTTTGGGCTGATCACCCAAAAGAATATGCCACTAATAATTACTATTTAAATGCTGGAACAGATGAATAGCAAACACATTAACAGTGGTTCAGCTATGAAGATTATGCTGGAGGAGGAGATTACCACAAGGCTGGATCCCTGAAGGTGCTGAGTACTTACAATCCCTATTTGCATTCCTGCTGGGTCAGTGCAAGGGGGCTGTCTGATGTGGTAGAATGCAGCACAGGTAAGTATGGGAGGTGTGCCCCTTTGCACCACGGGACAGATCCCACTTTGAATAAAAATTTCACCTGCAAGAGACCTGTTACTGCTTTTTCAGTCTGCAAAAGAAGATAAAACACTCCTAGAAAGAAATGCACCCCCTAGAATGAAGAGAAAAGTGGGGAGGACTGACCTATATCACTTTGAAACACGAGGAGACAAGGAGAACATCACACACAGGAGAGGGATGGACAGCTGCCCATTGCTGTTGCTTTGGGAGCTCCCATCTCCAACCAGGAGCAGGGATCCTCCCTGGGGAAGGAGCCCAGCACAGAGGAAAACATTAAAACTATCACAGTGCATTCTTCATCTTCTAACAAATATTTCCTGACGGCCCATTCGGCTGTGCTGCAAACAATCTAGTTTGCCATCATTAATACTTCATGAGACCAATCATCACCCCTGACTGAGCTGAGCTCCTTCCAATACAGAATCGTGCTTGAGGGGCAGTCCCTGCCAACAGTGGACACGAAGTTTTGCACTGTCTAAAGACTTGCACAGCCTTGAATGGCTCGTGGTGGCTCTGCTCCTCACTGTACCTGTGCTTTGGCACAAGGAAGTACAAGATTTTCCCCTTTTTCCTCTACATTTTAAGTCTAAGGCTCAAACCAAGAAAAACATTGCAGAAGGATGTCTAACCTGATGCAAACAGATTGTACACAATGCATGTTTGTTCTTTGGGTCTCTGTCATGCCTCTGCAGTGTTACTGACACTATTTGTTCTTCCTGAGCTAATTTTTAGTCATTTTCAGGAGATAATGTGCATTTATTAAGCAGATCAATATTTTGCAGGCTATGCTTTCAGAAAAGTCAGATAAATTATGGATTTTGCTTGACATTTGTCTTCTGGCGCAATAACGTGTTTCGGAAAGTCAAGTGAATTTGTAGGCCAAGAACTCCCTTTTCCTAAGTCCAAGCAAAATATCCTCTATCAGTCATATTCTTACCAAAGTGTTGCTTTGGCACTGGATTTTTCATGAGCACTGCTTATATATAGCAGCTACATTAGCCACGCTGCCCAATCCTCCTGAACCACCCCATCCTTGGAGATGGATCAAAAAATATCTGCCAAAGCTTTCAAATCCACTTGCTACTTCCATCTCGGTCCTCAGATGTAACTCATCTGGATCCCATGCCTTGACAACTTTTAACAGCTCTAATTGCCTAACTATCTGCTCTGGCATCATCATAAAACCTTTTAGCATTTCATATTGCCCCCAGGAAAATGTATTCTAGTCTCTGATATGACCTTCAGCTTTTTGTCTAAATACTAATGGCACAGGACTCATGGAGGTTTTTTGCAAAGACAATCTCATCTGTCACTCCCTGCTCATGTCTCTTAACGCTCTCATTGACCTCAGCATTCCTACATTATTTCTGTGATATTTAAGGACATTGCTGCTGTTTACCCATAAGCCAGTTACTGTCTAACAGGCCCAGTTTCATTTTTCAATGCCTTTTTCTATTCTCTATGCAGTTTTTTTAAAGGAAAGTCATAATTAAACATTGCCTCAATCTCTTTATACACACGCAGACAAATATGCATTTGGGAATAGGTTGTGGGTGTGTTCTAGTTGAGATAGGTAACTTTCTTTATTCAAACCTCCAGCACATTGGGACACTCACAAAAGGAAGAGACCATTTGAAAAAATATCCTGTAAGTCTTTACATACAAATCTTGGAGTTTCTTGTATGTCTGATCCTTGAATTCATCTCTGTTTGCAGAAGGGACTCAAGGGCTGAAACACTGGAGGGAAGCTGCTCTCAGCAGAGACTCCTAGGGCCAGACTCGCATTCCTGTTAAGCTTCCTCCCATTGTCAGAACAATGTAAGGGGACAATTCTAAAAATATATTAAAATAAGAGTGAGGATGGCACCCCTTATCCTGTATGCCATCTTTCTCAGAAATTCAGCTTTTCCCTAGTGTTTTTCTCCCACATACTACACACTTTTCTAAGCACCAGGCTGAACTATTCACCACACATGACCAGCTCAAATGCCTTACGGCTGGTGTCAATTTCCCTATTCTCAAATGCATTTTCTCATACATCTTCCCTTTTGCCATGTTGGTACCTCTGTTTTCCCTGCTGAAACCTACATCCATAGGCTGTTCTGTCCCTTAGGGTAATCAGCCAATCCAGGATATTTCAATCCAGTCTCACTAACCAGTCCTCCTTCATCTTCACTACTGGTTTTGTGTATATTCAAACATCTCCTTGGTAGCAAAGCACACAGAGCAGTAGCAGTCAAACAGAGAGGAAAGATTTCTTTGTCCCATATGTGTCTGAGCAGTTCCTCGAACAGTCCAAACAGGCATTCAGCTTTTTGGGAGCAATATCACACAAAATCATGGAGTGATAGACTGGGTTGCATTGGAAGGGACCTTAAAGATCATCCAGTTCCACCCTCTGCCATGGGCAGGAACACCTTCCACTAGATCAGGTTGTTCAAAGCCCCATCCAGCCTGGCCTTGAACACTCAGAGATGTGAATTTCTTCTTCGTATCTAAAAAAAAAATTCAAATCTACCTTCCTGCAGCACAAAGCCATCCCCCCTTGTCCTACCACCACAAGCCCTTGTAAAAGGTCCCTCTACAGCTCTCTTGCAGGCACCCTTTAGGTACATGGCATATAAGTCTACTTTTCTCATAAAATGCTCCCAACTAGGCCAAGTTTATTTAAGCATAGTCCCTTCCACCCAAACACATTAATTTGTGTTAAGCAGAGAAGAAGTTAACTTCATTATCTGTGAATGTTTATAATCTCTATGTCCCTTTGTAGTCTTTTTCTTTCCTGCCTATTACTCACAGTTCCTCCCTATATAGCACCACACACAAATTCATTAACAGACTGTTTACTCCCTCTTCAGGATCATTAAATGGAGATGCGAAATGAGACCTGACCTAACACAGACAGCTGCACTAAACATTTCCTTGTAAACAGAGACTTTGCCATTTATCAAAAACTTTGTTCTAATTTTCAGTCCACACAAAGTTGTTTATATTGAGGCAAATTTCTAAAAGTTTTCAAATGTAGACATGATCCATTATTTAGAAGTTAGTAAAAAAGGCCCTTAACTCAAATCCAAGAGTTCTTCAAGACATTAAACTCATCTCTGAGGAAGCTCTCTCCAAATCACTACAAAAGGCTGAAAACATCTATGGAGTCATGAAACACAACTGGAAATCCTTAGTTCTCTTCAGCTGCAGAGACTGTGTGTAGGGCACCAGCCACAGTCAGCCCTGGGGTGCTGAAGGACGCAAATCAATTGGAAAGGGTCCAGAAGAGGCTCACAGTTTTCCAAAAATGCTTCTTCTCTGAAGAAAAACTTGAAAGAATTCAGATGGTTTAATTTAGAGAGGCAGAGGAGACGTAATATCTCTCAGGAATGGTGCGGGTATAATTAAACTTGGCTTTGGACAAAAGGGTGAACCAGATGACCTTTAGAGATCCTTTCCATTCCTATGTTCTCTGATGCGTTGATTGCGTAGGTCGTCTGCCCAAATTCCTCTTACAGCCATCAGCCATCACAGCCAGAGGCCCTGCAGCCCTGAGCCTTGCATTCTACACCCCAAATGCATCCACGGCTGCTCCAGGATTGCACCTCCCCTCAGACCCCGTGGCTGAAGCACAGGATGCTCAGTGTCCTGCCAAATCTGCATTTCAAGGGTAGGAAATTCAGCAAGGGCTGTAAGAAGGGCAAGCGCTGGAACTGCTGCACCTCAGGACACCAAGGTCATGGGGAAAGCTTCCGACAGCGCACCAGAGAGGATCTCAGCTCTGGGTGCTCCAGTGGGACACCCACACCAGGGAAGGAAGACACCCACCAGCCAGAAAGTCACTTTGGGACGAAGGTCTGGGTGGCCCAGTAAGGACAGGGAAGCTGCTGGCAGTGTTGCTTCTGTTACATCGTTCAGTCCTTCCCTGAAGCAGGAAGTCCCTCAAGTCCTGCTGCACTTATCTTGTTGGCATTTTTCACACTTCTAACCACCCTCTCGGCCTTTCTAATGAAGAGATACTCAGCACAATTTATTACAAGACATCACTTGTGTCAAAGCACTTGTCTCTAGCCTTTATTTCTGATAATACTTAGAGAAAAATATTTTCCCTCTATTTTTCTTTTCCTTAACAAACAAGGATATGAATCATTCCCTACTTATCACTTCTTAACTATCACGCTTGATCTCCAGAAATCCTTCCTAGCCACTCCCAAAATGCTGGTGAGTGAACATGTATCTTCCTACATCCATCCCCATCTCCAAAACAGCTGCTTTTAAGCTCTCCTTCATTTGTGAATTTGTGTAATCTATTTACAAATCTAAATACTTTAACTGTAATAAGGCTGACATGTTTTCTTTCATGCCCATAGACTTCAGATTAAATCTGGTGCTTAATTAATTTGCACTCAGAGTGCTGTCTCTCCTTCCCTCTGACCAATGTTTGTGCTCCCTGCTGCACTCACCTCATCCTCCTCTGCTTCCCTGGGGTTATTAATTGCTCCTTTTCCCCAGGAATAGCCTTCTCTGTACAGGCTCATACAGCTGGACAAAACTTCTCACATTTAGAAACAATTGTCAGCACAGGCATTTGGAAGGCGGGATATTTAGTTTTAATCAGGCGCTTTGGGTAACTTTATGCATCTCTCTTGTTTGATCATCAAAAGGAAAAAGCTACCTGTGTTTTCTTCTAAAAAGCTCTGTTTGAAAGCTGGTTGCATAATACAGCCCAGAGGGGAGATGAAACTCTTGGTGAAACACACAAAATCTTTTCTTTGATCACAGAGGTTCATGTAGACCTTTTCCCTCCATTCCCTCTGCTCACTTACCTACAAAAACACACTCTCACCCCACACCCTTCAGCTCCTTGCAGCTCTCCTCCTGCCCTGGCTCTATGCAGAACCTTACCCCTAGTGTCCCCAGGCCAGGAAAGTCACCCACATTTCAAAGGAAAAGCTGGGATTATTGCCAGTTTTCCATTCTCCCCGGCAGTTTGGTTGCTGCTGACCCAGACATCCCAGAGCCTCCCCCACTTTCTGCAGCTTGGGAGGCAGACAGGCTCATAAGGCACCAGGGGAGTTGAATTCGCTGTAAAAATACCTCCCTTACAACACCCTGCTGGCTGCTAATGACAGCATAGCTCCCTCCACCACCAGCGAGGGAGAGGCAGAGGAGAGGGGTACATATGAAAAGCTGATTGTGTCAAGCCTCAATCGGAGCAATGTTTCTTGTTGTCTCCTTTCCCACCTGCAGCCAGGCATTACTGGCTCTGAGCTAGCGGAGCATCAGGAAAGGAGGTTAGAATAGCAATTACCACCTGTGAGAAGCAACCCACATATAGGAAAACACTAG
This sequence comes from Orthonyx spaldingii, assembly GCA_013397795.1. Taxonomy (NCBI): domain Eukaryota; kingdom Metazoa; phylum Chordata; class Aves; order Passeriformes; family Orthonychidae; genus Orthonyx; species Orthonyx spaldingii. Next base: position 287,359 of record VZTJ01000991.1, on the reverse strand, counting down.
CATTGAGTAATTACAGACGTTAGGTAATGGATGCAGGAGTACCCTGTGCCAATTTTGCAAGGAGAACACACAGCAGATACTCCCTTTTGTTTGGGAAAAAAACTCAGTAAAAAAAAATTAGTCAGGCTTTTATTTCTACCCAACAATATGCAAAATAATGCCCATTCCTATTCTAAACCATTGTTCCCTGCTGGAGAAGCAGGGATCCTGGATCTGCCACACCTCAGTGCTGCCGTGGTGTTAAGGTCCATGGAGGGCAGGATGAGTTCCCACAAATCATGAGCTGGACACTGCCCAAACAGACCTCCCATGGCCTCAAAAGCTGATGATCAACCCCTGCCAGAGCCTCACACAGTGCTTATGAGCTACCCAGGGCTCACATTTGGCACCTCAGGAAACACGAGGAAAGAAATCACATTTGATATACAAAGGCAAGGCTAAGATCACTGTGGAAATTTTTGCAAGTGCCCTTATCCCATATTTTATATATGTAAATATGTGTGTGTGTATATACACATTTATAAATACACATATATATACATACACACACTTAGTACATGAAATTTTCTGCACTTCTGTAGAGTTGTGCTACAGATTGTTTGTGTATCTAGGCACAACAGCTCCCTGTGCCATCTGTATAAATTTCTGCTGCATCCATGGCTACAGCCTGGCTGTCCTCTACACCAGGTATTACTTTAATTAAATGCTAATACTCACAAATGGCTGAGCAAGTGCCTGAACAACCAGGCAGAAAAAACAAGCAATGAGGTAGAGAATGGATTATCCAGATCCCAACACACAGCAGACTATTTACTAGATTTTATTTTTCCACAGTAAAAATGCTGCACTTCATAAAATTACTTGAGTTACAGGAAATGAAACAGATGAAAGAATCAGCCCCAACCCTGAATACAGTTGGGCAATATCTTAGATGAAATCAATTTGCACAGACTGTGAAAAAATGAAGAATGGGATTATAATGGATTATTTTAGTACAAGCTTTTGATGTTTTGTGTAAATGTTTTTGGTATTTTTGTTCCTCAAGAGAGATGTTTAATGGCAACTGCTGAAAATCTATAAAATGCAGTACTTAGGAGCACCATGGAGCTGCCTTGAAGTTGGGAGTGAAATTACATGCAGAGGATAAATATATGTTCAGCAGCAGGAGAACTACTAACAGAAAAAAATGGTATTGAAGTACTTCTGTTCTAACACTTTAACACTTCAAATCCCAGGTGAAATCTTACTTTATCAGGCACAAAAACTCATGTAATACCCAACCCAAAGCAAAGTAACTTGTGGAGCAGAAAAAAAATGCTGGCATATTATTAAAATGTTGATTGTCTAACAGAGTATTACAGAGAGAAGTATTCAGCCCTGTAAATCCTGGAAAACATCATTACCACTTAGAAAATTTAATTACCCCTTGCATCTGTCCAGCATCTTTTTCTTCAACCATCCATGAGCATCAGAGTTTTTCCTAGTGCACTGAAAAATACATCTACATCCAAAAATGCAAACAGGAAGGAAACACCTACAAGATTTTCCATTAAAAGGAGAATTGTCTCCTCCTTGCCAGGAAAAGTCTCTTTCTGAATCAGGCAGCTCAACACACTGAGACCCTTCCAGGCTCACAACAACCTCAAACCTGACACCACCATCCTGGCCTTTCCAGAAAGTCTGTCTGGAGACAAAAACAGGCTACAATACTGCATGTTCTCCTTCCCAAGGCAAACTAAATAAAAATTTTAAACAAAATCCAAGTGATCTGAAGGGGACAGAACCATTAAAAAAACCAAACCAAGATTGCTGTCCAACACATAAAATAGCAAAAAATGCAGCTCTTGCTTTCCACGTAAACCTCAGCTTAAGTGCTCTTAATTCAAAATCTCATCAGCATAATGTTCTCTCTTTTAAAGAGAGGAAACCAATGATGACTTATGGTCACTAGAAGATATTATCTTTGCTTAGTTGTGGCTGCACTTGCCACTCTATAAATCTCATAGACCAATTAGGTTATTCACATTACTGAGCTGTGACAGGTAATAACACAAATACTGCTGCGGGCCCTAATGACGCTCTGCTGTGGATTCTAAGAAAGTCTTATTAGATGGCAAGTGTGGTTTCTTGAGTTTGGATTCTATATAAAAACTAACACATGAACAGAGCAAAGAAAAATGTTATTTATAATCCTAAATACCATACCATTCCCCAAAGTGACAAGATCAATATTGCAGCTTGGCACTTGCTGCTGTGACAGATGGTGCTATTAAAATACTGAGCATATCTTTTCTGCAGAAAAAAAAAAAATAAATAATAAGCCAGGACATTATATGTTGTCCTCATCCAATTTGTGTTTTAGCTTACTAAAAAATGATAAAAAAAAAAGAAGAAGTAGAAAACACTTACATGTTACTCTTTCGAATATAAGAAAACAGTAAAAAGAACTATTACATCCTTTTTGAAAGAGAGAAGTGAGGGATGCTTGCAGCAGTGTAAAGACTATCAAAAAAGAGTTTTCATTATGTTCCCGACTGTATTTTGCATTAATTTCACCAGGGCGTTTTCATTTTTAACACAAGTACAAGAACAGATGAGGCTGGGAAGATTCCTGATGTCTTTGTGAACAGCTCCATCCTGTCTGCTGGGAGCCTTTTGCAAAACACACCTGAGAAAAGCTCGGGTAAGTGTCAGTTGTTTCCCAATTCCCCAGATATTTCAAATGAAGATTAGTTTAGGTACTTACAAAGGGTCAGCACTGCAGAGCTCATTGTGCTGCTGCAGAACCTCCCAGCCGAAATCCTCGAAGGCTGAAAGCCATCTGCAAGTACTTTAGCAATCAAGATTACTCATTGATAGAAAGTTCCCCATTTTTATTTCTACCTATTAAGATTTCCAATTTGTTTTAATTACCTTCCCTCATCCCCATCTCTAGTGTTTAATTCTCTGTTGTGAACTTCTCAGAGTTGCAACAATTGGCTGTGCTCTAGTTAGTTATTAATCTGCTCATTTAGATACTCGTGCTCAGGCACAGAGGAAGCATTGCATGTTGAATTAGGAAATTTTTCTGTATTAACAACAGCTCTGCAGAAGATTTTCTGTGTAGACCTAGACCTGGTCTTTCCTTTCTTGTGCTCTTTTAAACTGGTAACGCTCTTCAAGCAAGTTCTGTTCATTATCTTCTTTTCATTGCATTCTTTTCATTCTCAAGGAATTCTGCCCATCTAGGTGATTCAGAAATACCTTTTTCTTTTTTAATAATGAGAAGTGGCTGGATAAACGAGTAGTTTCCAGAGTGAGAAAAAAAAAAAAATCTTCCTTTTGAAAACTGTTTATCTTTTGCCAGGTGCCTCTGTGTGTTGGGTAGGGGAGCATCTTGAGCAACTGGACAATTTCATTTACTATCTACAGGGCACGTGGAAACTTCTCTAAATTTCTCTCCACAGTGAGTCCACTCAGTCAAATCCTGGATTCTTCATAAAAGTGTTTCTGTGGGTTTCCATGCTCCTTCAGTAGTGCTGGCCAGGTTTTGGTAGTGACACAGATGTTTAGGGATGGCTGCTGATGGCTGTTTTCCTGGTTTCCCCACAGGATGAACTAGATAAAGATGTTTTTTTAAGGCTTGAAAGCTGGACAGTAGCTGTTTTGCATGTGGGTCAGGAATTGCAGTCTCTGGGCTAATAAAGGAGAAGGGTCTAGTCCTAATGAATACAGATTTTTTTTTATGAGAATGTAATCTAAAGGGTACTTCCAAAGCAGCACAATCTAATAAATTATAAAATCTCCCCAGAATGAAATGTAAAGTTCAGTATAAAGTCATTATATGAAATACAAAAGAGTGCAACAGAAATGTTCAGCATTATATTCAGAAATATTCAGGAACTGCTAAATGTATCATGTCAGAATCTCTGTTCAAAAATTGGGGTAGAAAATGAAAGAATGGTGAACTTCCCTAGGTAACCCAGGATACAAAGAGGTGCTGGTCAGAAAGAAGTAATTCCATTTAATGTAAAGCACAGCAAGTCTGACTGTTTTAATTTGTCTTTTCAGTGATGCTTAATTCATGCTGCAAACATGTTTTGGAGTTGAAGAGCACAGAACTGTTTTCCAGTTGCTCCAGTGGCAGGATAATCTAAAAACTGCTGTGTTTTACAGAGGTGTAAACATGAATCTGCTACATTAAAAACAAACAAACAAACAAACAAAAAACAAAACAAACAAAAAAAAAAACACACCAAAAAAACAAACACCAACAAAAACCACAAAAAAACCCACCCCAAAATAAAACAAAAACCCAAACCAACCAACCAAAAGACAGCCAAAACTGCATTGCTTCCATGTGTTAAGGCCATGACAAAGTGGAAGAATTGTGGTTAACTACGTTAAAGGCACCATGGAATTTTTTTGAGGATGGAGCCAATTAAAAAGGCTTGATTTACCCACCAGACCAAAAAAAATACACATCTTTTTTAATGAAAATAAATAATATCTGAGCAACTGGTAGAAGAGATTTGGTAAGTGAAGAAAAGAAGCCAAAAGGTGCTTTGGAAGAATCATGGCAGATGATTAATCCTACAAGGAGCAGAACTATGTATTTATGGGGATCAGATAGCTATGTTTTAGTTGTTGGCAGGCAGGGCTAAGGAAGAATAGTCCAACAAGAACAAATATAAGAAGCCCGAGGGAAAAATTTAACCCCGATGCTGCTTAATACAATGTAGCCCATCCTGATGGCTAAATAGTGGAAGAAATGTCAGATTTACATGTCAAACTTAAATCAGAAACTGGCCCATGTCCATAAATTTCCATTTCTGCTGAACTGAAAAGAAAAAAAAAATAGAAAGAGACAAGACTTTTGATGCCAAGAATAGAATGCAGAATGAGAATAAATAAAATCAGAGAAGGAAAAATGAGGGAATTACATAATTCCAGCATCATACAATCACTGCCTCTGTAATTAGTGCTGACTGAGTCAACAAGTTTAAGCAGCCACATTTTGAACAGATTGAAGTTAAATTCTACTAGAAGCAGCAGAAATATTTGTCCTGATATAACCCTCTCTTGTGTCCAGGTAAACAGGGGACAACCAAACAGCCCCAGGGCAGAGAGGTGGGAATTTGAGAGCCCTTCACTCCTTGCCCAGGAGAGGGAATGCCCTGCAGTACCAGCAGTAACTCCCTTCCTCTCTGAGTGCTTTCAGACTCCAGGGGATGGGTCATTTCTTCACATGCACAACATCTGGTTTTGTTTACAGACTTGACAACCCTCCAGGAACTACAGCAAGGTGATTGTTACGTGCTGCCGTGCTGATTTAAGACACTTTTGGTGTTCTCTTAAATTTTCCTTTTAGGGAGTTTCTAAATAACCTAGAAAGTCACAGTAAATTATGAGCAATCCTTTTTCTTCCCTCAGGCACCCTAGGGGAAAAAAAAGAATTACAAAATCATCTAACAAGCTCCAGTTCATAAGGATCCAGGAAAGTCGAGAAAACTACCAGAGAGCTTTCCCCAAATATTATTAACCAGCAGGTTGCATGAGGTTAGGCCAGAAAAACCTTCAGGCAAAGAGAGGTGAGTAATAAAGTCACTTCCACATGTGCACTTCTACCTTCTGGGTCTTCTGCAAACCTCCTACTGAAAACGGGCTGGTACAGAGCTGAAGATGAATTAACCAAGACTATGAAGGTGAGAAATAAACCCAGTTCCCCAGCAGCAGGATGCCCACAGGAAAGTTTGTTAGCAGCAGTCCTGTGGTGTAAGAGTGGCAATCAAAGGGAATAAGGTAAATGATTCAGTCCAAGTGCAGAGAAACTAAATGGATTTCTTTTCATTTCTCTTCCACTTCAGAAGGCGAATGGGAAATATCCATCCCAAGGTGACACTTTACAGGTAATGAAGCCAAGGTACTCACAAAGGCAGATGTATGAAGAAAAGAGGTGAAAGAACAGTTCAATAAATTAAAATGCAATATATCACTCAGGCTGGTTGGTATCACTCCAAGAGTGTAAAAAAAATGAAGGTGAGCGACAATGCAAACCTCTATTTTAGTATTAAACTATTTGAATCACAGCTCCAAAGGGGGAGGAGGTGCCTAAAGCAATATCTGTTTATTAAAAAGGACGCCAGAGGGTGAGATCGGGCTGGGAGCTTTGCATTACCTTGTCTTGCCTCAGTAGCAGGGAAGGGCAGAAGGGACACTGAATGAGAAAGGAAAGGATGGGCCAAAGCAATTCAGTGCTTACTGTAAAGAAAGGGCAGATATGGGCAAGCCCACAAACCACTGTAGCATTTGCCAGAGCAACTGAGCCAAATAAGATGAGAAGGGGAAGCTGAGGTCAAGCCACTAAGTGTGTTACTCCTTCTCCAGGCAGACATAGCCAAAAAAAAGCTGAAGAATAACAGTGGATTCCCAGAAAGTCATTCCAGAGTCCTCAGGATGGTGTTTGAGTAATAAGCCAGGGATGGAGGGGAATTCTGTCACACTTCAGGAAAGAAAGAGTAACGTTACATGTGCAGTTATTTTGGCACACTGCAGGGTGATGGCAAAGAACCCAACAACCAGAGAGTGGCTCCAGCTTCATCTGGCCAAAGGAAGATACCCACACCTGAGCCCTCCACATAGTCTGTGGCTTCCTAGTCAACAGCTATCCATCAACATATTCCACAGAAAGCCTGGGGAAACCTAGGCCAGAAATGACACTCTTAACGTGCCATTTATTTTTTTCTCCCATGGCTGTAAAGAGAGCCTGGGGTGACCAGGTCAAATACACGCCCAGACATGAATTTTTCTGGCATTCCTACTTCAGAGAGATATATCCTGTACAGCCTTACTCCGTGTCTTTAAAGCACCATTCTTGTATTTTCCTCACTGAAAATGTGTATCAAACCTGCAAGGAACGTGGCAAAACTACAGACCAGATCCACAGCCAGACGGGGTCCTGCCTGCAGCACATCAGCTGCTCAGAAGCATCAAGGGATGTCAAGTGAGGATCAGGAGCCAGGTGTTTCAAAAGTACCACATACCCCAAATTCCAATCAAATCTTCTCAAGCTCCTCAACGCAGGACCATCTGCTAATTGCAGACATTTACCCTCCTCATCTCCTCAGAGAAGAGCAGCAAGTGGGTTTTGCAGGGAAGGAAGATGAGAACACCAGACTGCTGGAGTGTTTTCCTCGAGAGTTATTATCTGTTCAGCCAGGGATGAAGCTCCAGGGAGGACACCAAAACCTTCTAACCTACTTTTTTCTCCAGTCAAACGTTAAAATGCAGCAGCTGTTTCCCCATGGAAGGCAGTGCTGTGAACATGGCTGGATTTTCATTCCACAGTTGAATCTTGCCAAGGCCAAAATCTCCCGCAGATGGGGAAGAGCATGAATCCACTCAGAGAGGTCAGTGTACCTCAGGAGTTACCAAGCTGCCAGGCAAGCTGGGTAACAAGTTCTGTGCATGTTATTTACTTGAAGAGGAAAAAAAATAAACTTAAAAAACCCGTCAAAAAGATTTTACCTGATTTATTCCTGCTTTCATCAGAAAGATCACTTTTTTCAGAACTATTTCTTTAAGGTGGGCACAGTCCGATCAAAGAATAGATCGCAGTGACCTCACGGTATCAGATGATGCTATTTTACATGGGTTTGGGGCAGGCAGAGGGAACCACACAGCCCCAGTGACAGGTTTAGCCACCAGATCACCCTGCAGCCCACAAGCCACATTCTATTTTGTAAAAGCCCAGAGTGGATAGTACAGTCACAGAATTCATCTCAGATCTTACTGGAGTTCCACAGACATCTAAATTTATCAGCCTCTTCCCCCTCAATTCTTATACCCTTTATTTAGGATTCTGACTAACTAAGAAGCTAATAAGACTCTTTTTTAGAGGCAACTGCCTTACATAGTTTCTCTCCTAAATTTCTGAGCAAACAAATCCTTGGATTCCCTTGGTTTCTGGCTGCCAGATCTGTCAGGTAAAGCGAAAGGCAAAGAGTTTGAAGGGGTCAGGCCAAAAATCACAGATTAATTTAAATGGCAGTCCAAGATCCATGTAACTTTAGAGGTGAAGTTCACCACTTGCTGTGCTGCCCTCAGCAATTTTGATCCATTATTTCAGGAACCCAACCCCAGACCCAGGGAAGCACAGAGACCAAACCCTCAGCTGTGACTTCAGGATGTGCAGCCCACATAAGCAGTTCTCAGCTCCTTTGGTCCTCCAGCTCCAGTCCCCAAAACACCCCGTGTTGGGCAGATCCTACAGGCTCCAGGAACCTGACAGATTTCCACAAGATCCCCCTAAATTATCTTGGAGCCTGAAGGCACCAGCATAACCGGCTGGCAACTTTCCAGAGCACTTGGTGAAGAGAAAGAGCTGCCCCAAAACTCTGAGATGTCAAGGAGGATTGCCTGGGGCAGACCTGCCCATCCTCTGTGCAGGTGTGCTACTTACAGTATTTAATTGCATATAAATTAATTATATCATCACCACAGCAGGCTGGGCTTGGGAGTTTTAGGTGATAATTTCTCCTATTCAAGGCAGATGAGAGCACTTGCTTTGCTAATGCAGGGAACTGTTGGGCTGTTTGCTTTGCTCCTGGGGAATTCTCTGCCTGTCTCCCACACAATTATCATCAGTCCTATTTGCTATCCTCAGGTCTCAAGAATTTATGTGTAGGCACCAAAAACCAGGGGGTTACATTTTAAAGAGTTCCCAACAATTTTAAACTGCCATGAAACCTGACTCACAGAAACCTGTTTACACAATCTCTCCTTAATATAATGCATTAGCACACAAATATATGCAGAAACCCAAGAATATGCAAAAAACTAGAATTGTGTGATGCTTGGAGCCAAACTCAGTTTTGCCTGTGCCAGACAGAGTTTAGTCATACCAAGCATTTTATAAGGTGAGTATATCTGTAGGCAAACCTCTAGAATTATGACATAGTTATATTTCATATTCTATATTTTTTCTTTTCATACTGTGTGCCATTTCTCAGTGTATCTTTTCAGACATTGGAAAGATTTCAGTTCTTTAACACTTGACATTTCTCTATCACCTCTCTTGCAAAGATCCCAAGGCAATCTAAAACAATAAGTGTGTCTCATTGCACCACCATAAACTCCATGTAATTATTTCCATTTCAGCCACTGGGGAAGCTAACAAGTGACCTGTCTAAAATAAAGTAGCAGCAGAACCTGGAAGAGAAATTTGGAGCTCTAGCTCTGAACTCTGATCTCTGGTCTAACCATTAAATATTCTGGCTCCTACATGGATTCAATAACCTTTGCAGAAAGAAAGAAAAATGAAAAAGGGACCTACTATATAAGGAATCATATTTTCTCATTAGTTCTCTGCTGGTCATCCAGACAAAGCAGTCTCCAGTGGATAGGGTGCTGAGTTTAAGAGACCCAGGCTCATTCTTGATGTTGCACGTTTATTCCAAGCAAGCCACTGTCTCTGTGGCTGTTTCATTCCTGAGGAATAAAGTTAAAGACACTGCCCTATTGAGCCAGTTGGAATTAACCCATTGCTTTAGTTGGTGAATTGCTGTAGAGTATTAAGTAGTATTGAGTATCTGCATGCTAGGATGAAGTTAAAATTAGCCTTTGCTTCAGCTGAAGTTATCTGGATTTACAAGCAACTCCTTCTTGAAACTCTCCCTCTGCAGAGCTTTTTTTCAGAGCTCTGCAGCTCTGCACTTATGCTTAAGTTAAATGATTGTATCCCAGCAGCTCTTTTGAGCAAGATAATTGGCAATTACTTATTTTTGACATATGCAGGAAATCTAGTAAAGCATAATTCAAATTCTGTTAGCAGTGATGAACTCCCTTTGCAGAACAGTGCATTACAGTGCTCATCTCCACTGCCAATATCCCTGGCAGTTTTAATTCAAATCTCAGAAGTATTATGTGCAGCACATTGTTTCTTATCAGCAAGGTCCACTCTACAGAAATTCTTTTGTTGCATAACCTTGAATCCTTTCCCTAAACTTTTTGAAACTCCTGCAACCTTTGACTGGTTAAAAAGAAAGCAGAACTGATTTTATCTTTCTCCTCTTTATTGCCATGGCTGAAGCTTTCTGCATAAAGTGTATTAATTATTTCTTGCTCTTGTTATAAACAAATATATCTAGGCATGCAAATTGCCAAACAGCAGCTCATCTTACTGAGACATTTTTAATGAGAGTATGAACAAAACTGCCCACAGATATGCCTGGTGGAACTCTACCTAGAAACCAGAGTAATAGGCTCATTACAAAAAGATTACACATTAGGTGTGCTGCTCCCTCGGTGTGAGTGTGGATTATCTGAGTGCATTTAGAAAAAAAATCACTTTACCACTGGTAAATTACACCTTAGGCCATGAGATATAACGGGTGTGCAGCACATCATTGTATTTTAGCTGCATCCAGAACCTGATGAATTATCTCAAGTATCAAATCATGCAGTGACTGATTAAAAACTCATTAGTGGGTGTTTTACTTTCGTAAAACTGAAGTTGGCTTAAAGACTGTGCAACAGAGGGAACCCTGGATAAAATTTTACAATTCAGGCCTGTTTCCAGATAGTAGGAGCATTCTTAGTTTTGTTTCTCTCTGAAGGAATTAAAAATCATTTGAAAAGAAATTATTGGAAGTTACATTGGAAAGGTTTAAATTTTTCTACTTCTACAAGTCCCTGCCCAATAAGTTCCATCCACATTCAAATAACATTTCTAGGGAGAAGCTGGCTCACAGACTCAAAAAAAAAATTCCACCCAACTCCAGCTGAAGACAAGTAAGATTAAATAGGGAAGACTTTGTCCTCAGTGCCATATAAAGAGAGAATTTTACTCTTCAGTAATATTAAGGCAACTTTTAGAAGTACATACAGCACAAGATGATATATACTTCATTTTAAAATAGACCACCACATTTCTAACATTAGTGTTTATTGAGAATTTCTGTACAATTTAATTATGTGGTGTGTGAAGTTATTGATCTGGTAGTTTAAACACTTTTTAAAAAATTCACTCGGTTATAAGCTATTGAATTTTGTAATGATGTCATCCTTAAAACTTACCATTATCAGTGCAATAAAAGAGAAGCCATTTCTAATTAGATTTTCTTAATGTGATACTGTTCATTATGGATTGATTTTCTCTTTCCCTTTGCAATTTCTAAATGAGTTAGGTGAAGTTTCGGTTTTTTGCAGGTAGAGGTTAATTTTCACTGGCAAAGAAGCAGAGAAATTGTACAAAAGGTTTATGAAAACCTCCTTAGGCGACTTTGTCAGATCACCTCGGTCTTATGTTTCAGTACCATTAGCATTCAAGCCTCAAGCTCCAGCTCTAATAGATGCTGAAAGATTTGCAATATTACCCAAACTTGTGAAGAGGCTCAAACTTTTTTTGTGTAATGAACACAGAGTGCACTACAGCAAAGCGCTGCTGCTCAGCAGCGGGGCTGCTGCAACCACTGATTCACGAAAATAAATTGGCAGCTACTACTTGAAGTGGTTTGCAACAGGGATTTTAGTGCTGGTTAGCACAGATAAATGAAGGACCTTTCATTGAGGGACCCTTGTGAGGTTCTGTTGGGTACAGGTAGTGTAAGAACCCTGTCTCCACAAATTTTGTACTCGTGGTTATTCACGACTCAGTCTGGGAACAGAGAAACACCACGAGAGGTAAGGACTCCACTTGGTCATAATTTTCAAATTTCAAATTAATTTTTCAAGTTGCACATGCTCAGCAAGCACCAGTTGCTCAACTTCCACTGACTTTGGGTATAAAAAGTTCTAAATTCTGTTCATGGTTTGAGATGGGGCAGTCAACAAGCACATGAACTCTCATGGTCAAAGCATGGGGATAATGTCAGTTCATGCAACAAACTGGTATGAACAGCACAATTCCAACAGCAACTGGACTCACCCAGCTTCCCTAATGCCATTAACATGAACACTTCTTTGATTCAAAGATTAGAACTGAGGCAAAATATGAAGAGCTTTCCTTCCATTCAGATAAGAGCTCTTGAATGCAATACACAGGCATCAAGAAGAGTTAAGCAAAGACTCAAGGTCTTTTCTGCCGTGATGTGAGACAAAAGTCAAACATCCAAACACAGCAACTTGGGCACAAGCCATCCCTTCACCCTTACACAGCTGATAAATACTTTCCTTCACCTTGTAACTCTTATGTATCTCTAAATCAATGACACTATGGCTTCCTTTACTTAGCTTGCTGTGATCCAATTAGTTCCATAAAACCACCTATATCCTATCTTTTTTAGAAAAGTGTAGTGAAAGGCTTTGCAGAGAGTTTTGTTACCAATTTTCCTCTCAGCAAGGAAGCATCTTTCCTGCTGTCACCAGGCACATGTGTCACACGTGGTAGGAACTAGGAACGGAAGAAGAGCTGCTGCATCCTGGAGAGGCACCATCTATCTACCAGTTTGTAACAAAGGGAAAGTCTTCAAGTTCAGATTGCTGCGGGATTTTTTCTCTGCATTATTTAAACCATTTGATCATTTAAAAATACTCCTTTTGGATACCATGAACTCAGAGCCATGCAGAGAAGCATGTTTTAAGGCAGACTTCAGTGAAACCGTAGGGATTATTGAACACATGATAGAGTAGAAACAATCCCACGTCTAAAAAGCAGAAGGAAAAGAAACAGAAAGGCAAAAGAAGGGGAAAATCACGTTGGCATCACAGATTGATCCATTCCATTTAGCCAAGTCAATGTGCTGGAGACCTCTGGCCTGCCCTGCCCATTGTTCAAAGAGCAGTGGAAGAGAAGCATTGATAAAATTGCAGCAGAAGCTGGCATGCAAACACATCCTGGTGGCATCCTGGCATGCATGGAAATTTAGGAGGGTTAAACATAAAGGCAACAGCCCTGGGTTAGAGGAGTTGCTAGGAGATGGTGTCCTGCCTTGACATCATTTATCAGCCCATAACAGGCTGTTCCAACAGCACAATAATATTATGAGTCACAGGTCTGTGTGCCTCCACTTAGTGTGGAGAGAACAGCTCTCACCCAAGGGTGAAGCATTCTTCAGGCCTTTTATGCATTTTCTTGGATTAATTCTTGGTTTTAAAGTAAGTAAGTTACTGTGCTTTTGCACAGGCCTCAGTAAATTCTACAAAACCCAGCAAAGTTATAGAAGTCAATTTATACCATAAGAGCAGTACTGATGCAGCTCTCATGGCAGTCTGGAGGACATTACTCTGAGCATGAGTGATGGTTGGATCAAACCAATTTGATCTGGTTCTGGTCTGAAGATCCTGAAGATCCTGAAATCTAAAAGAACAAAGGGATTCCAGGCAATGGAAGCCATGAAAAATGGGTAACATATGGGTTATTAATAGCAGTGTAAAGCAAGCCACTCTTTGAGAGAGCTGACAGTGTGAACAAGGTTGTGGCTGGGCAGAGATGGGAGGATGTTCTACACCACTGGGTTAGTCCTGTCTGTTTTGTAATACTCACTGCCATCTTAAAGTCAAAGTGAATGGCTGCAGGTTGTACTGCTCCTACTGATGCTGGCAGGAAAAATGACTCCTGTGAAGAAACACTGATGGACGAGCTTCAAGAAACAAAAGCACAATATTTGTGACCACTTATGCTAAGAAAGGAAACAGTCTTGTCTTTAAGGAATACATGACATATCTGGGTGTTTTCTCTCAGTCCTGCTTTGCCACATTTGACAAATCACTTCTCCCGTAGCTGTGTCATTCGTCCCTAAAGGCAAGGATATTGATCCTCTCACATTCTTTCATCTTTTCAGATTACGAATTCTGCAGGGACAGAACATTTATTTATCTTTATCATTAACGTAGTATGCCAGTGCTTTAAAAGCAGTAATGGATTATACCTTCACTGCACCTCTCATGCTAAACACTAATGACAATAATAATAATCTCCTTTTGGGAGATGGAGTGCTGAAACACAGCCCAAGCTGACTGATGTACCCAAGGTCACATGACTGCAGCTGAGCCAAGGCTTTGACCCCAAGTTTTTGTCCAACACTTTTATCAACAAAACCAGGTAAAACAAGTGTGGAAGAGCCTGGGACAGGTTATTTTGTCTCACTGTCCTTCCAAAAAACTAAATAAACTCCCCCATGGCCATTCCTGAAAGATGTTCCTCCAGAATGTCCTATTACACCTTAAATAGCAGGGATCCCACACTACTGAAAATTGATTCTGTCCCCCCTTTGCTTAGCATTGCCATTATTTCCTAATGTCTGATAAGAATCACCCATTGCTGAGGCCTGTAATGTCTTGCCATAAGCACATGATTTGTAACACTTCTTTCCAACACTTTTAATTGAGGCCTCTTTACACTGTCATTATTTCCCACATATTGCACAATGATTTAAACTACAGCAAGTCATTAATTTTCTGCTGCAGTAACCTGTGTCTCTGTCCTGTTATCCTTTCAGCTGTGCACCTCCAAGAGGTGTTGAAAGTGTCTCTCCTCCAGGCTGGATAAAGCCCCTCAGCCTCTCTTCACATAGCCCCTTACTCAGCTCTTGACCATCTTGGTGGCCACCTCTGGACTTACTCCAGTTTATTGATGTCTTTCTTTTTCCAGGAATCCCCAAACTGGACACTGAAGTCTCAGAAGTGGCGGACAAAGGGGAAAGACTAGGTATAAAGTGAAGAGAAATTGTCCAGAAATTAAAGACAATGTTGCCCATTTTATCTATTGGTGGCCCAGGCTGCCCACAGTAGCCAGGAATATATTTTGTGACAGTCATGACCAGAGCTGCTCTTGAATCCTGAAGAGAAAACCATATGTAGTTCTGCCAAGAAGAGAATACGAAGCTCAAGAGCTATCCCTCCCATAAAGCATTATAATGGCAATTATAAAAATATATTTTGGTTTTCACTTCAAAATATATAAGTGCACTCCCTGCACTCTGCACACCAAAAAAAAAAAAATCAGAGTGCCACAGATTTTTTTCTAAACCATACCTTTTCATAGTAGTAGGCCACTACAATATCAGTCCAGTTTTGCTGATGAATGCTTAATGGTTTTGGCTCATGATTACGCCTCCAATGCCAGAATAAGTCAATAGGATTAGGCCCATTATGTCTCTCACATCTCTGTTCTTCACAGTTCAACTCCAATAAAATATATTTAAAGGATATTTACCTGTCTCCGAGAGGTGGTGTAAGGATAAATTCAGCCGTATTCCCACAGCAGACTGAAAATATATCTGAAATTTTCAAAGCCGCCTAGCGGATTTTGATGTACCACTCCCATTAATGTCAGGGGGAAGGGTATATCTCAGAAATCTCAGCTGTAAAGCTCTGCAATACATGAAGAATAATGGCGAACACAAAATTTAAGTAGGGAGCATAAGAAGATATACCTAAATCAGTGTTCCACACAGACGTTTTATTTCTAATTTTTATGTCCTTATACAGGCTAAAGGAAATGAAATCAGTAAAATGTGAGCGATCTTTTCTAATTACCCTGTTGAAATAAAAACTAATCAAATTATTTTTGGAGATCAAATGTAATGATTGCCTCATTAATATTCTCTCTTTTCCTCAGGATGACCACACTTCATGTTTTTATTGAATTAAGGGATTCTAGAACCAATTGCACAAATTGGCCTAATCCCTTTAGTAATGATTCTATACACTATATTTGGGTGATTCTGCAATTTGCAACTTGACAGGAAAGAACTTCTGAAGACATTAGATTTCCTCTTTTTTGAGAAGGCTGCTATTATAAAATAACTTGGGGAGTTGAACCTCTTGGTTTCTGTAAAATATTTTCCCAGCAAGGAAGAGCAGAAAAGAAAGAAGCAGCAAATTGCGAGAAAAGAAACCAACAAACCAAACACCAAAAAACAAACAAACAAACATAAAATCCATGTTGGTTTCAATGTGGATAAGTGTGTGGCACACAAATATAGACAGTGAGTAGGCCCTGCTGATGGATTCCAGGGGTCAAGTACACAGTGCCCTTACGTCTTGGAATAACAGGAATATCTAGAAAATAACTTTCAAACCCTGGGAAGCTGTGCAACTTATGAGCCTGCAGCTCTTGCTATATAGCTCTTTCTCCAGGAAAAACCTATGGGATGACATCAGATTGCAAGTGAGGTGAAAGGAAAATTCTCCTTTAGGAGTATTTCATTATAAATCTTCTCTAGTTTGAAAAGACCATTTGAGTCACAAGGTAATGGAGAAACACATTTCTAAGGTAGAGTTTAGAAGTAATCCTTAGTATATCCTACAGCACTTGGAAATATTTTGTAGACTCGTAAGCAGAAAGATTAAGTAATTTGGAAACAAGGTTCCCATTATCTTACAGATTAATTGAATAATGATATGTTTTAATAGGTGCTTATATCCTAATTTACAAAGTTTACGAAGATTTGGATTCTCTCCCAAGTTGCTCATCCCTCCACACACTTAATTCCAGAGAGTTTAATAACTACACTCTGATGACTTTTAACCAATAGCTTCCTGGGAAACTCAGAAAAGCTCTGAAATGGTAACATAAAAATTAAACTATCTTATTTAAAAAAAAAAAAAGAAAGAAAAAAGCAAACAACATTTTATAACATTTTCAGACGTAGAAATATCTCTTGCAATTTTTTTCTGGTAAATACAGCTCCTCTGAATGAATATGATTAAATCAACTGAACTATCAGAGGCAATAAAAATTTGTAACAAAAGGAAAGATAATGCAATGGTAAAGGAGAACATTTTCAGCCCATCACTGAGAAACCATTAGCAAATTAAAAAAAAAATTACATGAAGATTATTTTTAAGTAATAACCATTAATCTTAACTCACTAAATGTTAATACACTTCCTGTTTTTCAACTATTCAAAAGCTTAATTCACAGGTGAGGATAACCAGGGATCCTTAAGAATGGTGTAATGCTATTATTGGGAGTCTTTTGGTTTACATCACAATGTGATGTATGTGAATCCACACAAGAGGAATGGGAAAAGTTTGATAAAAGATTAATGAATGAACCTGAATGGTTCCAAAAGAATAAGAATTCTGGTGGTCTGCATGAACATGGGAAAATGTGCACTGCAAATCCTCTTTGGCTTTTAGCTGTATTTCAGACTGCCACTTTGTTTCAAAAACAAAGGAAAAGCAGATATAAGTTAATTAAGGGGAGTTAATTTGAATACAGATGCTAAAACTGTTCATTACCAGCAATTACTTTTTATTTATGAAACCTAAGACCAGACTCAGCTGAGGCTGGAGAACTCACAAAAATGTTCATAGGACACTGAGAATAAATTAATAGTGTTGTACAGCTGATTTAGTGAATTATGTTTTGGGGTTTTCTTTCCTTTAGTCCCTTCTCTGAAACATTTCACATTGATCACTGCCAAAAGCAAGACACAAAGCCAACAGATGAACACCTTTTTGACAAGAACTATCAAACCAGGCACTAGGTGGGACTGAGGCTGAACTTGGAACATGGATTTGGCTCAAGCTGAACACAAAATTGCAAATGATGACTATTTTCCCCTGTGATTGAATTGCTACATGTGAAACGGGTCACCCATCTACTCCAGTCCTGCTCAACAATATTGTAAAGATAGCCTGGAGTGCTGGCACTTAAAAACAGTGAGGAAATATATGTTACATATGGTTGGGATAGAGTGTGACCTAAGGATCCAAATGGCTATGAAAATGTCAAAGACATCAGGTTAAAGCCATAATTATAAATTCCACATAAAAGGTAATCTCAATGATTTGGAAGATGGCTCCTACTCCTGCCTCTGTTGTTAATTCAGGTACTTTGTGTCTGGTACTTGCCTTCTAGGGTTACCCTTTTATTGCTGTCCCGGCTGAAATACCCATTTCCAGTGAAAAATCTCCTCAGTGTACCTGAGGGACAAGGATCTGCTACAGCAGGCACATTTTGATAATAGGAACTTTCACTAAGATGAATGATGCTGTGGTCCCAAAGGGTTCAAATCCACAAAAGCCCACTTGTCATACCCGGGGCAGAGTTGGCACTGATGAGTCCACAGGAAACTGCAGGGTTTAAGGGTCTGTAGGGTTTAAGTCATGCAACAGATCCTTTGAATGCTGGCTTTTGAGGGGAAAGATATGCCCAGTCAGGCTGTGCAAACTCAGAGTTTGAGAGCCAGCCTACATTGTCCAGTAGAGACAAGATATAAATCTTATTAAAAACTTTGAGAGGTTGGCAAAATCTATGAAGAAGCCCCTGCTCATGAAAAACGAGCATGAGCAATGCCAACATGACATCCATTGTTTCCAAAGATATAAGTAAACAATCCAAAGGGGTTACCCTGCCTCACAGCCATAGTGCTGACGTCTCTGAGGACTTCCAGCAGTGTAAATGGTCCCAGAACATGAGCAAATGCCATTAACTCAGTTACTACTTGATGATAGGCATTTAAAACTCCAGACTGTGTTAAAGCTGCTCATTAATTATTATCATAGCAATGACTGGATGGGGAAAGGTGTGAGGGAGCTGCTAACTCAAAGGATCTGGCAAGACGTAGCTGGAGCCAGCTAATCTCCCACCTCCATATCCTATAGAATCCTCTGTGTTTGAGTCCTCCCTAAATCACCTTGGCTCATTTATACTCTGAACAAGTCTTTTGGGTGGAAAAAATATGGAGGTTGCTCTATCCTCTTTCTCTTCTCTTCTCTTCTCTTCTCTTCTCTTCTCTTCTCTTCTCTTCTCTTCTCTTCTCTTCTCTTCTCTTCTCTTCTCTTCTCTTCTCTTCTCTTCTCTTCTCTTCTCTTCTCTTCTCTCTTCTCATGGAGTTAGATCATCAGTTGGCTACACACACACAAGTACTCAAAACCTTTACTAATTATTTTGTTTGGACGATAACTATAAATTCTATTTGTTTGCATTTAAGGATTTAAGAAGCCCCCACATGGACTCTGGGTATTATATTGAAGCTTCCATGTCAGATATTTAGGTTTGCACTGCTCTAAAGACGTGGCCAGCCCTGACAGCTCTACACCAACTTACAGCAGTAGTTCGGGGGCAGCGCATTTTCGATGAGTTTAGTGATAGTTCCACAGTATCAATTATCTTTAGATTTGCGAAGCAGAGCAGAGGAAAAATGATGAAGCAGACTGTACCAGCTCTTAATGCAGAACTACAGAATGTATAATTTAGCATTTATTTTATTGCCAGCATTTTTTATATAATGTGTTAGTGCACAAAATAGCCTATCAAATGCATTAGCAAACAAAAGCTATATAAAGACTCCTATAACCAAAAGGCAACTTATGAATAATTCACATTTCCATGCATTAGGAGTCATCCAGATAAAACACATAAAGTGCACTTAACTTGTCCCGATGAAAACCTATAAATTATATGAATAATTGTGTATATATATATAATGTATATAATACCAACATAATATTTCAGTTACCTTAAAGGATAAAGTTGCTTTCTTGGATGACTTTGAAGACAATTTGCAAGCTTGCTCAATTTATGCTGACAGTAATTGCTGTACAGCTGCCTGATTTAGACAGAGGGGGAAAATGGATGCACTGTGCAAGTTACAACAGCAGAAGAAAAGCTGCTGGGCTACCTTTTGTGGTACCATTTGTACTCATTGACAGGACTACTGCCAGCTGTTCAATTATCTGTCCAGAATACTCCAGAATACACAGTGCTTTATTGGTGACTGTATTTAGACAGAAAAAAAACCCCTTATTTTTGACTCATGTAGTACTTAGCAGTAGGTAACACACATTTATTAGGTTAACATGGAAGATTTGGGGAGTATTTCAAAACTATGATAACAGAAGAAATGACGTATTTCATGCCTAGAAATATAAAAGTTATCAAGGAAATTATGGAGCGCTCTGATTCCACGCAATTTTTGGTTCATTATCAATAATAAAATAATACCAGACTATAGCTACGAGTCTGCAAACACAAAAAGTTTCACGTGCTTACAGAATTACCTGTGCACATTCAATTTCAGAGGTGTTTTTTGCTTCCACACTGAAATCCATCCCTGCATTACCATTGGATGAATTAAGATGCAACAGCCGCAATTCATGGCATTGCTTCTGTGGGTTTCGAATTTTGCCAAGAAACCTTCAAGCAAGCCCCAAGCTACAAGAGTGAACGATGACAGACATATCAAGTCATCAACGCAAATGGAGGGAAATGAAATGGACAATTGTGGTTACATGATTTAACCTTGCAACGGAGGTGCCACAGCCTATAGAATACATAAAGTTCCCCTCATTGTGCTTTTTGTAGGATTCAGCTCTTGGAAGAAGAGTGAATCAAGAGGTAAAAAGGGTCAGAAATTTGGTATTTATGCTCAGCTGTGTACTCAGCAAAGACTGAGGGCTCTGACATAGGCACACATCCTCTCAGACACATTCAGGACTGCAGGGCATTAACACGCTTTTAGCTAATCAGGAAATATTGCCGTTATCCTCAACTTGCTTTCTTCTTTGGGATTGCAGCTGACTAATTACCACAAAATAATTTAGGAACAATTAAAGCATTTCTCAGTGCTCGTTGTTAGAGAGCAAGTTCCTTGATGGAGTAATGAGCAAAGGCATACACTAATCACCCATTAACTCACAGGGTGCTTAACCATCATTTCATCTTGCTCTAGAAAGGGTTGTGTGCTGCTTAATTTAGTGCCTTTGGTAGACTCAAGGGTTGAGGGCTGCTGAAAATGGGATCCAAATCTCTATTTAGTTAGAATCTCACATGATACAGCCTGATTTTCTTTGACTGCAAATATTAGAGAATTATGCCTTCTCTTTCATTTTACGATTTTTGGGAAGGGTATTTGTACTCTAGAATGAGTGCAACAAACAGCAAAATTAAGATGCCACATACAGAAGTTACACAAATGATTTTCACACTGAATATTTGAGAAAGATTTGCTATGAGAAGCAATCAAGTCTGCCTTCTCTCCAGGATGTAATTTTGCTTTGTTTTACCGAGGAGAGGACAGCAGGGACTAACTCTGCCCCACCTGCCCTCAGAGACAACACATTTGTAATTTAGAGAAGCAGGTCTGTTACCAAAGCCTGTAGAGCTAAGTATAGGGAAGAAGTTTACTTGTCCTCTCTCCATGTGACCCCAGAATGCAAAAGGCACAGATCAAAATAGCAAACACTTTGTGCATCTCCAGCTTTACCTCATCTTTTTGTTGCTCCCTGCTCAGAAAAGTTTTTCTCTACCTTTCTTTGCCACTCTCCAGCTCTCTGTACAGAGAATCTGTCACAGACAACCCTGAACAGTTTATGAATTGTTACCTACATCGCCTCTCACTGCTCGTGCTTCTGACTGTGGGTGCAAACTCTGCTGAGACCCTGCAGAACATCACCATGTCCTCAAAAACACTGGAAATAGGACACACAGAACTCCTCAGTGTTTTTTTATTTTTAATTTGGTTTTTTGAACCCAGGTTTCTAATGATTTTCTGATATGACTATGTTGTATCTGTGTCTGCCCTGCTCAATTGTGGACTTGTGGCTACTTAACAAAATTCAACAAAATAAAGTTCAACATATTAAAAGTCCCACGAATTTCGTGCAAGTGGGCAGCCTGGTAGGGAAGACAGGTGTGAGTAAACATCTGTAGAGGAGGAAGTGATAGATAACAAATGCAATCATGTTAGTGGGCACTGGAGAACTTACCCCAGAGACCATCCACAGCAGAGAGGGTTCAGAAAATTCTCTAACTACAGAACTAGAGTTTGCAAATAAAGAAAATTCATTTTTACAAGGTTACTCAGATACACCAAATTTTGCAGGGAAGATCCTTAATCCTCTGTTGCAAATAAAGTATGCACTTAACCTTTACAGAAGACATTTCACTTGCCTTTACTTTTTTCTTTGTCAGTGAATCTGACTTTTAGTTAGCAGACGAATTTTATAAATTACATACCCAAAGAGTAAATGCTTGGTAATTATTATAGAGTGCAGAAAACAAGACACAACTGGAGTGACTCTGTGAAATATTTCAGTGAGAGAGTCAGCTGAGGGCTTTTGGTTTTTTGAAAAGTGCAAGATTTGGAAGATTGTGGAAGGCTTTATGTCTCTAAAAGTAAAAACCACATAAATATCACAGAATAATAGTAAAATCTATTTCTAAATTTTTGGTCAGTGTAGGAGCCTTCTAGTGAGTATTTGTAGATAATTGGTAGGTGTTGGTAGGTATGAATACCATGGGTAAGCCAAACATAAAATTATGATGAATTCTAGAGGGTACATTTTTTAAAAATCTACATTTCTTTCTGTTAGTCCTGCTGTTACTGACTTGGTACATGTATCTTGGGGTTGATTTACACCTCTCTGTTGGTGACCCTCATGGAAATGACAGTGGGACAGATGCTGTACTCCCTTTGTATCCCAAATTTTTATGGAAATTCCTTCAGCCACCAAGTCCTAAAACTTTTATTTCCTTCATGTTTATGTAGAAAAAATATCCCTACTGCAAACAGTGATTCAGCAGAGGAATTACAAGATCCCTCAAGATTATCATAACCTTTTATTCACCCAACAAGACAAAATGAGAACATTAGGCAAGTTAAATTTTGCTTTGAGGCAGAGATTTTTCAAGGGTGCTTCACTGTCATTGATCTATGCACAAATCTAATCCCGATCACTGCTGTGTCTAAACCTTTCTCCCCTCTCTGTGGGTGATATTTTTCCCAGCTTGCTTGTGCAGTGTGGAAGTGTCATTACAGCAAAGGGACCTGTGGCCCATTGGTCTGGGGAAATGGTCTGAGATTACAAAACTCAAAAAGAAGGTGGTGACAACTGCAATGCAGCCTCAAACCAAACACCTTGAGAGAAGGCTCCAACCAGCAGTGGCCTGTTTTCCTTGATTAGATTTTGCAACAGCAAGACCAGACAGAATTGCAAATACAAAGGCATCTGTTAGGAAAATGAAGGCTCAGTATGGATTTCAGTGAGTCTGTCGCTGGAACAGGAGTTTTAAAATATTTATAGGACATTCACAATTCACGAGTTATAGGACATTCAACCAATCACATTGTCAAAATCTCTGAACAGATATTGGAGTGTGCCTTCTATTTTAGAAATACACAGCAGTTGCTTTATGGTAACAATTGAAGTATGAGGGTACTGGGGGAAAAAAAAAACAACCAGCAACCACAAAAATAAGCAAACAAACAAACAAACAAACAAAACCCAACCAAACAAACAAAAAACACACTAAAAGATGACCAAAAAAGCCCCTAAACCTTAAAGGGTTATTTTATCCCTGCTGAAAAAAATGCTTACCTCAGTTGCTTAATATTACCTCTACCCAAGTGCTGTTTTACTTTCTGTTCAGGCATCACTTCACCTTAGCTGCCTGTCGCCATCCTTTCATTTTGAGCAGACTTTTCTGAAATTTTGCTTATGGCTGTGATAGAGAACAACCCTGATACAGCCTGAGACAAACCCCGGTCATAAGACTGGGCTTGCACAACCTTGGGAAATGTAGCCTTAGGTCTCAAGCCCAGTCTTGGGGCTTTGAATGGGACCACTGCAAGTGCCTCGTGCCTGTGGGGATGGTGCTGATCCCTTGGCCAAAGGGATTGAAGAAACCCAACTCTATTCGTGAGAAATTTGCAAAATCAGAACAAGAGGGTTTCTCTCCCTTACCTAAAAAACAGAGGAAACCTTCGTCTGGGTCAGCTTCTCTTTCCAGCTAAGTTCCCTGTGAGTTTTGCCTTGCTCATGCAACCCAAACAGCACCACTCGTATATCTGATCTGTGCTCATTGCAAAACTTCTCTTTGCATCCCTGGGTTACAAAGCTTTTTATTCTCTCACCCTGTGCCAGCCCACCAGCTAAGCTGGTCACCCCAATTCTGTGTCCTGTGGCCCTTTTTCAGTGTCAGGGTGGTCTTGTGACTTTGCATTTGACAGGCAGCTCCTCAGGGCCACGGCACGAGCTGAACACTGACTTTGGGGCTGGAGAAATGCGCAGCACAAAGAGACAGCAGCACTCAGCAGTGGCTCGTGTTACACATCCACACTGATCAGAGCAGGTGGGGATCCTTTATAGGCTTCTCTTGGACAGGTGGTTTTCACACTTCAATCATGCCCTCACAACGTGCACATTTTCGCTTCAAATATTTGGCAGTGTTGAAAAGGGATTTTTCAACCTACACAGAGTTCATTTAAGTTAAGAGAGGTTCATCTTCCCCAAGTTTGTACTGCTGGAGTGGCTTTGCTGCTACAGTGTTCAAAGTTCTGTCTAAACACCTTTTGGTGAGGCATCACAGCTCTCCTCCCTCAGGACTGCTGCACTTGTACATCCACAGCCACGTGTAGTGTGACCACGGGGTTTTCATGTCTGCTTGTATAAGGAAATATATTTATGTATATATATATATACAGAATTAAAATATTGAGGATCTCAATATCTGTTTCTCAATTCTCTGAATTCTTCTGAATTCCATTTGACACCAAGAACTCCAGATCTATGTCAAACTGCTGTTTGTATTGAAGTATGTCAATTCTTTGCCTTTTTTTCTATCCTTCCTCCTGCCCCCTGTATTGAGATTGTGAGCATAAGAGGAATCCTTGCCCCCAGCACTGGGCTTGAAAGTGAGGGGGTTTTGCTGTTTCTGAAAAGCCCTTTTGCACCAGTTATCCCTCAGCCAGGATTTGGCTGAGTCCCAGCCAGGCTGGAGCTTCGGCTCAGTTCCACTGCAGGGAGGCCAGAGGATTAGGGTTGGTAAGTGAGTAATGGACTTTGATACTGTGTCAAGCCATGTAAGAAAGTTATCTGAGCATGCCAGGAGCTTACAAATGAAAGAACCACTTCAGAGATGTGGTAGGAAGAGACCTGTGAGACTTAATGATTCGAAGAAAATCTATCTTCTAGTTAGGAGATGAATCCTTAGATGACTGACCTAAATCCCAAATAATTCCGAACAACGGCACAAAGACTGAGCTAAGTGCAGTCCTATCATTTAATCTTAAGTCTTTCTGTAGTACTATATGTGTTACTGAGCCAAAGATAATACAAGGAACAACAATCAGATATCCAGAATAATGTAACAATACATGAAGGAGCTTAGCATAGGCAAGTAATAGCTGTAGCCTTCATTTGCTCTGTTTAGTTATGCTAATAGAAAATAAAGATTTCTAGAAAAGATTAGAAGCAAAGGGATTTAAAAGAAGTGGCCTGGAGCTTTCTATAGGCAGAAGTCAGAAATCCTGCTGAGTTACAAATCAGTGAATAAATATATTCATTACCTTACAGAGAGAGAAAAATCATATTAGCAGCACGGGTATTTATTTACCATGGTTGTATTAAGATAATTAAATAATACCATATTTAGTTGCCTTAGAGAAATTAAGCTAACTTCATAAGAGTTCTAGAAAATAAAAAGCAGATTGGTTTGTACCAAGGTGTTGTTCCTCAGCATTGAGCCTGCTCTACTTTAGCAGATGGCCTGAAACCTCTCATGAATCTTAACACAGACCTCTGAACTGAGGTGAGTCAGGAAAGATTTTCTCCACTATTGAGTTACCACCCTGTTACTGTTCTTTTTCTGTTCTGATTTTAACAAATTCTGTTCTTTTTTACATTTAGTTTCTTTATCACCTCCACATAATCACACATTCATATATTCTGTGTGACTGTAACGCATGTATCTGTCACGTCATCTCTGTAAGCCCTTCTAGTAAGTATGTAAAACTCAAACTATTCGTATTTGCTAGTGTAAGAGCTCCACTCCCTTAGAATCTCACGTTTCCCAACTCGTATCTGGAGTCTACACAGCAAATTGCATCCTGGTGTGTTATCTTGGCTGATAAAGGCACTTTCATAATGCAAACCACGGCCAGGTTCTGAAAGCCTTGCACAGGTCCATCCCTTTTCTTCCATTACAAACCATCTCCCCACCAGGTGAAAATGCCACTCCAGATCTTTCTCAGTGCCAGCCCTCTGGGCAGGGACACGCTGAGGCTCTCAGGAGCTGCTGTGCCAGCCCCCAGCAGTGTGATGTGGTTGTACTTTATGTTTTAATGCTGACTTTGCCCTCAGTTCCTTCGGGCTGGAGTGTAAATGTGCAGTTTTCTAATCTCGAAGACTCATGCAAGGCATCTAAGCCCATTTGTAGGCACTCACAAACAAGGTGGTTTTGCAAGGTGCTGAGTAACTCCAGAGCACACAGATGTGGATATTCACAACTCTGGGAGAGCTTTACCTTCTTTTCCGAGGAGCCTAACCTGAAAAATGAGGCTTGTCTGCCTCAGTGGACTGCTCCAGGATTAATTACTGCTCATGCTGTCCTGAGAAATTTCTAAAGGAAGGGCTGAGGAATAAATTTTGCCATAGGTGGTCTGAGGGATTGGTCTCAGGACCAATCTCTGGACCCACAGCAACCACTCTGCACAGACACTGTTCCTGCCAGAATAACGTCAGCACTTCTTTATCAAAGCACTTCTGGTGCAAAGAGGAATTCAGAAATTTCTTTTTTTTTTCCTAAGAGGCATCAAGCTAAAATATATTACAGTCTGTAAAGCACTTAGATGCAATTCCACCACAAGCTCATGAAGGCTGGAATTCATTGCAGCAGTTGCTGTTTAGCCTCACTGCATAGCACAAAAACTAAAAACTATGTCTCTGACATTGTTTGCCCTCTGCACCTCTTGTCAAATCCAAAGACTATTGGATCTTGGGAATTAGTGAGGGAAAACAGCCCCAACCATTCCATCATTCAGACCACCTTTTTAGTGCTGCAAGGCTGTTCTCCTAAGTCAATATTTCAGTGTTTCCTCTAGGTCAGTTGAAAATTTTTATGTAATAGCAAAGGGATTTAGTTGCATCTCCTGTGAACTGTTTTACAGCTGAAGAGATGATATAGGCAGTACAATTTGTTTTATATTCAGCATACATTATTCCGTTTAAAATTTCATTCCATAAGTGTAAACTAAACTCCAACTTTCTATGACAAATATTTTCTTGTTTTCCCCATGTTTACATCTTTCATAAATATGTAAACTGTTATAAACTCACATCCACATTACTTGTCATTAAATCAAAGCATTTTATACATATTTTAATGTTCTTTCTTACACTAAGTGTTCCAATGCTTTTGATCATTTCTTTTACTCTGATTGTAATCCTATGAAAGAGTGCTGAAGGAGTGAAAAAAAAAAAAAAATCACAGCAGAAAGCAAAACAAAGAGGCAAACACGATTTCTGGATTTGATATGGTAGGAAGAGAGGCCAAGGGGATCTCTTCAAGATATTTTTAGAATCACTTTTATCACAAATCAAAAGGTAGAGTCCTCTTTGCTTTGTGCTGGTGTACAACAGGCACACAAGAAATTATGTGTGGAGAGAATGAGGGAGGAAAATAGGTGCAGTTTAGATAGCTGGAAGGTACCAGCAGCAACACACCCACCCAGCACCCCCTGCAAGGCAGAAATCCTGGGCACCAGGCTGAGCACAGACCTGCTGCACCCTGAAAACTCCTGGTGGCACTCCCACAGCCCCTGAGCCCTCAGTGATGGGGAAGCAGGAGCAGAATCACCATCAGGGCAATCCCAGTGGTCAAAGAAAGAGCCTGACAGTTTTTAATAATGAATTGCACAGAGCTTACTCTCTCTGCAAAACCTTCACGAGGTGTGTTTGGCTACTCAGACATGGCCCTTGGAGCATCCCAGTGGTTTTAGAGTGCTTAGGAGCAGAAATATGAAAAATGTACTCTGTTTGTACCATTAGAAGTAGTGGAGAGATATGAAACAGGAGGAAAATTTTCCACAGAAACAAATAGCTGGCTTGAACCAAGAAAAAACACAAAAAAGTTAGTTCACATTCAAAAGGCAAAAATTTATCAAAAAAGAATCCATAAAGAGTTTATGAGTCACCACAAACCCTATGATTTGTGGGAAAATATCCATGTGTCTTTAAAAAAAAAAATCTCAGTTTCATTTTATCATTTTATTGCTTTTAAAATAAGCTGGATTTATTCTAAGTAACATATGCCGTTCCTGCTTCAATTTCTGAGCAAACAAATGTTTCTGGCAGGTATGACAGGGAACACAACTACATCTGAGAGCTGGAAATCTGCATGTAACATCTATTTAGAGCACCTTTGTGAGGAACCAAGTGTCAAAAGACTTCAGTCCACACTTCTGTGTCTTTTAGTTGCAGCCACCTATCAGTGTTCGTATGCTCCAGTCGGGATTGCTCTTCACCACAAGAAAGGCAACGGAATGATTTGTCCTTCTGCAAGAGGATTCTTTGCCCCAGCAGTTGCTGTACACAGCCTGAAACTGTAGCAGATGTCATGGAGAGTAATGTCCCATCTCCTTATTGTCAATCAAGTTACTATTTGAGGTACTTAGGTGTCAGGAACAGCCCCACAAAAGCAATAAAAGCAGTGAAATTCAGAGAGCAGCAATAAACTTGTTTCTTTCATGTGGTCCAGTCAGTGCTTGCTCCAAGCTTTATGGGTGGCAACAACAGAACAAGGGAAGAAGAAATGGCAAGAAATGCTCACTAGAAACCCTTTCAGAACTCTTTACAGGCCAAATCCTTGCTTCAAAGCAAATGATCCTAAATTCTATCCTACTATTGACTTTTCAGCCAGAAGTCTGGCCATATTCCCGAAGGCAGTACTAAGGCTTTTCTTCCTCCAAGGATTCAGCTTTGTACAAGTCCAGAATCTAGATGAGAATATGATCGTGGGGCACACCAGTGTACCCCCCTTTTTTTCACTGCATCTCTTTATCCTCTGAGAACGTCTGTGGGATGCAGCTGAGCTACTCTAACACACTAACACAACAGAGGTGTTCAAAACAAAAGGGTACTTTTAATTATAGAGAACTTTGCACAACAAAACATGGCTTTCCTAGATGGTTGAGACTGAGACAGCATATTAAAATAGACCTTGTCAGTCTCTGAAGCTGACAGAATTAAGCTAGATGCTCTCAGATGTACCCTAGCAGGTCTCCATCTACCCTCATGGTTAAATATCTGTGCCCTCTTGGTCTTTTCACCAGCAGGAGGGTTTCTGCTGGCACCACCGAGCTCCAGATGTTGTCCTTTCCTTCGTGCAGAAAAAGGAAAGAGTATTTCCTTCTTGCCGATGAGTAAGGATGATGAAATTAAGATTGTCCTCAGAAGGGTGCAAGAAACTTCCCTTCTTCCCTCTTGGAGGTATTAGAAGAGAACAGACTCAACACACAGATATATTTTTCCTGCTTGCCTCACATATGAGCTATTTGGACACCAATAGTGATAAAACTAAATCATCACAAGAGAAAAATGTCCAGAAATTCAACATTGATCTCTGAAGTGATTACAAAAGTGATCTGGGAGCTGCTCTGGTAGTGAAATGGAAAGGAAAAATCTTCTGGTTATTAACTTGTGGGTAAACTGTCCAAAATCCACTGGAGGGGAAGGAGGTAATGACCTTCCTGACCAGTCCTCCAGATTAAGATCTCTTCAGCCTAGGCTGGACACCACTGTGATGTTCACCATATGATATGAGATGTAGGCAGTAGCCAGGGATCCTGCCTGAAGATAGGAGCTGGTAACACCTTGCACAAAAGGCAAAGGGAGTGAGTCCTTAGATTTCAGTTGACTCCAGAGTTTGCATAAACAAATCCTGCATGAGCTGTAAGACGTGCCATTTCATTTACTGCCATCACAAATAATTACTTTTACATGGCTTTTACACTCACCAAATTTGTGCAATTATGCAAACCTCTGCATTTGCAGAGGCATTCTGAATGATTAGCACCGCTTCTCTAATATATGCAATTTTTTGCCAGAAGGACATCATACCATTAATTCTGTACCCTCTCTAAATGCAGCAATTATCCACCAAACAGTTATTCTGTGCCACGCTTCAAGGATGCTTTCACCTTCCCACCCTCCAGTGCTGTTGCTGGGCAAAGGAGGAGAAGTCACAATTACCCTCCAGGGAGAGAGGGTCAACAGGAGTCTCAGGACAATTTCCACATTCTTTAAAACAAAAAAAAAGCAACACACACACAAAACCCAATAATAAATTATTATAAGTAGGCCTTTACTGACTGTGTTATTTGCCATTAAATCCTGCACACTGGTTCCCATGAGTATAACCTATAAAATTTTCAGAATAAATATTCAATTTAGCAGGGCACATGCAAATTTACCAGCAGCAGTGTTCCTCAGGTGCCAGCCTGGACCAGGCTCACCTGCTTTCTTGCTTATGTAAACTATTTGTGGGATCAAAGATGCAAGAGCTCTTGGGTAATAAACACCTGCCCTCCACTCAGAGGAGGCAAACTCTGACTGAGATGGGTAAGAAAGCCTCTGTAAGAAAGGCCTTTCTCAATGGAGATGCCAGAAGAAGGACAGGGCTGGTTTCTGCTCAGCTTTTTGTATTGGAGAGGGGTCCAGTTGTGATGCCAGTAAACTCTGTCACAACACAGCCCAATTCCCACAGACCTGGTGGACCACAAGGACCCCTCAGGGGAGGTTTGCTTTTGTGCTGGGAGCATGGTCCAGGGATGAGCAGGACGACCCATCTCTCCCAACAGGCCTTCAGAAGACCACGAAATTATCAGTCAGGAGTGGCTAAACCCACTGTCCGTCTGTTCTCAGACAGGGATGTCCCCACATCCCACTAGTGAGGAGTTCATTGGTTGTATTAAAAGTGTGTGAGATGGGAGCTTTCTTTTGACATCAGTATTTTCTCAGTCCTTTAAACACAGGCAATAAAAAGTCCATTTTTTTTTGCATAAACAGATATTTTTGCTAAATGTAAATACAGTGCATTCAGCTTCTGTCCTATTGACACCTTTCAGAAGACAAACCTGGTCACAAGTTTGTTTGGGGTTTTTTTTCTGCTTGGAAGAGCCTAGGTCCTATTTAGGAACTTAAATTAGCAAGAGTAGGCTCAAATTCCTACATCCAATAGTGGCATAACAACCCTTTATTTCCGTAAACACCAAGACTCTCCCAAGAAGACCTTTGTGGTGATAGAAAATGAATAAAAGGCCAAGTCCCAGCTCCCCATCATTGCTTTGTTGCTGCTGAGAAGCTCAGTCCATGCAGTTTAGGATGTGCTGATGCAGATAAGAGAGCAGTACGAGACTGAGCTGTGGTGGGAAGAGAACCTTCCACCCTGGAGGTAAATAATGATGATCTTTAAGGACCCTTCCAACCCAAATCATTTTATGATTCTATGAATGCAAAATCAGAGAAGCTGCTCATGTCATCCTTGAATAGGGGGTTTGAATTCTAGTGCTGTCCCCCCGCTTTCCCCTCTCCTTATAAAGTAAAAATAAATTATATCAATTATGAAGATGTTGCATCTCATTTAAAAAAGAACAGAATATGTGAAGCCACCTCTCTTGCAAGCATTCATTATATGCATTCATCCAGAAGACCCTCAGCATCTAAGACTTGAACGATGGTAACTATTGGAGGTCTGCTTATGACTACAAGGATTTTACTCCAGAAACGCCAGATCTCATCATTCGCCGTGCAAATGCTGACTAGAAACGCTGGAGTAAATTTTGTACAGCCTGCTGTCACTGCCAGCAGTGATTACAGACAGCCATCAGCACTGCATCAGTGTCTTGTCAACAGATGTGCAACCAGCTTCTTAGCACGGTCTGTTGTGAAACGAGGATCACAGGTGAAAAGTGATTTAGAAAAAAGAGTTAAGCTCGAAACACTCATTTTCATTTGCTTGCTCAATATTCCATTTTAGCTTTAGGTTGCTGAAGTGTTTGAATTGCAGTGTGATAATCTGAGAGTATAATTTCTTCTGTAAAAATTTGTTTAAAATACTGCCCCTGTGCTACAGACATCCTGATGTCATCCCTGCTATTAAACAGGCAGCCTCTCCCATATCTTCAGATGAAATAACCTGAAAGGAACTTGCTAAGGCAGCCAGAATGTTGGGGGGTGGGGAAGGCTTTTCACACTGGGAGGGTCTCCTTTGCAGTTAATTGCCAGGGCTTTAGATCCCACAGGAGAGGGAAATTAATCCAAATCCATCAGAGGACCACCCTTTGGTCCCTGGTCTGTGTAACTGTGGCTCAGCTACATCCCAATCAGCTCTATCCAAAAACCTCACAACACTGCCAGGACAGTGAACACCTAACACCATTCGTTTTTCAACAATCCATTAATTTTTTCAGATGGTGCAGTAAACATTTATAGACATGTTTAATTTTATAGGCAGTTCCCACAGAAAGCAAAAGAACTGTTGTCACAAATGGAATCGCTCATCCCAATAAGGGTTTGCAGGATCAGTGTGTTAAGTTTTAATATTGTTTTTTGTCCATAGGGGTTTGCAAAATTCAAATGGAAAGCAGAAGCAGCATTTTAAAATAGCGTGTGCTACATTTGTATCTAAAGTTGCAGTAGGATGTATTTGTAGATTGCTTTACCAAGTCCACTTAAAACCTTAAATCAAGCAATTTAAAGCCTGCTCGCTGAGATTTGTAAGCATGTGTAAATTCTTTAATCCAGTTTGCACTTAACTGCTTTACCACACTTGAGAGTCCCTTACCGACCTTGGGGAATGAGCAGTAAAAGATCTACCCCTTAAACATGAAGTGAATTAAGTAGCTCCCATATTGAACTGACACACCACACACTAATAGTTAAGTATAACTGAAAACATTATAAGAGTTCTAAAAGGAGCAATGCACAGCAAAACCTGTAATGTATATTTCTATTGATTTATAATTTTTTGTTCACTAGTTTCACGACATGAAGGACAGGTCCTGAATAACTAAAACCAACTCAAGCAAATTCAACTTTGCAAGGAAGACCTCTGAAGCACTAATTGTTATGCCCAAGAACACATTAAAATGTTATGTTCAAGAATGTATTAAAATGTTTTCCATTATTATTTTAAATCAATGCCGGTTGTTTTCAGCCACCCTCACTAGCAAAATGCATCACACAGAGAGCAACAAATGGCCAAATGCCTCCTCAAGATTAACATTTGACCGTTTCAGTTTCATAAACAGAAAGTTATACGTGATTGATTCACATTTATGTGCAATTGGTTTTTTTTAACAATTTTCTTGGTTCACCTGTCTGAGCACTTTCCAAGTCAGTCCTTTGAGCATGGCTGAGTCCTGGGCCAGGACAAGAATCTCCAGAGAGGAGAGTGGTGGAGCCTTCTGACTCAGCCATGGGAAATCCTTGAAAGCAGAGGGCTTGAAGTGGACACAGACAAACCCTTCCCCAAACACAGGAACTAAAACCCATCGAGAATCACAGAATCATTAAGGCTGGAAAAGATCATTGAGCCCAACCATTAACCTGACACTGCCAAGTCCACCACTAAACTGGGACCTAAACACCACATCTACACAATTTTTGTGCACTCAGGAATGGTGACTCCAACACTTCCCTGGGTAGCCTGACAGCTCTTTTGGTGAAGAAATTTTTCCTAATACCCAATCTAAACCTCCCCTAGCATAACTTTAGTCCTTTTTCTCTTGTCCTATTGCTTGTTACCTGTGAGAAAAGAGCTGACCCACACCTGTCTACAACCTTCTTTCACTGTTGTTCCTTACCTGGGGACAAAGGAGTCTGAGGGACTGGAGTTGGTCCCAGCAGAAGCAGTGGTGGTGTGAACTATTCCATCCAAATCCTTTTTTCCTCCTCCTTTCCACCACCTGATCACAAAGCCATCAAAGGGAGAAGAGGAGAAAGCAAAGGGAGAACCACAAAAGCAGAAATCCTGACTCTGCCAGCACAATAAGCAGCGCCCCCAAGTTACCTGCCATCCCTGTACCTCCGACTTTTGGGGTCTCTGTCATCTTTACTCCTCTCAGACCCCATTCCTACCTGCCAGCACTAACCAGATCATCCTCACGCAGGTCCCCGCTGCTCAAGTTGCCAGAGGGCTGCTCCACCTCCACGTGGGCAGGCACCCATGGGTGCTGCAGGCTCATCCTCTGCTGCAGAACCCTTCCTTCAGGGTGTGTTCAGCCAGCGACCAGAGGCTGCCCAAGCCCTTCCCCTCCTGCCTGCGCTGAGGGTCATCTGCAGACTTTCAGATGCCTCCTCCCTCTCTCCCACTCCTCTCCCAGGCATCTTTCCCCCATTAGTGCCTGCTGCAGAGGATGGGAGCGGCATCCTTGAAAACGGAAAGCGGGGAGTGCGCTAATTGATGGACTTTTGCACCCCCATTAGTCTCCTGTTAAAAGCTACAGAAGAGAGAGAGGCAGGAAAGGAACCATCAAGAAATTTCCGGAGCTGCGTGCTCCTCTCCTAAATCCCTCTTTGCTCATTCCAATCCAGGGCCATCAGCTCTCGCTTTGTGCTTAGGCAGAGCTGCTGCAGGATGCTCTGACACAGCACAGCCCAGGAGCAGCTGTCCTGCACTCTGCAAGGAAGAAATGGCAATCTCCAGAAAGGTTTAACCTGCACCACACTGATGGACAAGCTGGAACTTGCACTCATTCCCCGTGCTCAGCAGTGAAAGGGCAGATCACTGCCACTTGAGGGAGGGGGAAAGCCCTAAAGTCTGGACACACATTCTGTTAGCAGGTTAAAACATTTCAGCCTTGTTGCCTTTAAGGCTGGGGTTCAGGCTGCAATTCTTTAAAAAAATAATTTATTTTAACAGCACTTTAAAAAGACATTCTGTTTGCATCTCAATCCCTACACAAGTTACCTAAAATAATATTTATCAAGATATGTATTTAAGAATCAGAGAGACTTTAAAATTTCTCCAGAATCAGTGCTTTTATACCAATTTACAGCCTAAAATACAAAAATTAGGAAAGTAGGAAAGTACAACTGCCTGATGGAATCAGTGACAGTTCCAGGAGCTCTGTCTGAAGAGAACAAATTGCTCCAGCCCACTACTATAAGCATTTTCCAGAGCAAGTTATAGGGATTTTTTAAAAAGGCATATTTGCTCCAAACACCCCTTCAAACACTTAGCATGAAAGGCCATAATAGGGTTTTATAGCTGTCATAATCTATTGGGTCAAAAACACATTAAAAAACCCCAGAGCTTAAACACTTACAGGTATGATGGATCACAACAGAGTGTCCTACTGAGTAAATAATGTCTGCTCTAGACATTTTCTAAATAAAGGTTTACACTAGAGAATCGGTGGCTTTGAAGTAGCCATTATATGCTTTCATATCAATTTTCGTGTTTCCATGACGATTGCTTTACTTTTTTATTGCTAACAAAACTCGTCACAGTGGTTTTTTTCCAAGTTTGGGGCAGGCATCTCTGCATCAGGAAGATAACCAGGCATCTCTGCATCAGGAAGAACCATTGCTAACAAGGTCTCAAAACAGTCCAGTACCTAAGGTAAATTTTATAACCCTCCATCCTCACCATAGCCCAGTATTCCCATCAAATACCATAATCTGTAATTTGCTTTATAATGACTGTAAGCAGCTTTTTTTTTAGCAAATGCACTCAGAATTGAGTACAGAAAGATTGATTGCTTATTGTTTCTGCTTTTTTGACTCTATAATACACTTTCCTGTTGTTTTTGGTTGTTTGTTTTTTTTTCTGGTAAGTTTGGCTTTATGTCCTTACTGGGCTGAGGTGGCTGTATCTTCAGGAGTGTTTAGTAACCAGCCACTTCTCCAGCAGGAGTGGATATCTGCTGACCACTTTGGAAGATTTAGCTGTCAGTGTTATATTCCAACCCTTTGGAGATCAGCATGAAACACAGGCCAGATCAAGAATTAGTTGAAAACAATGAGAGACTTCCCATGGATGGCAGAAACCTCTGGAGAAACAAAAGTGAAGTTTCCCTGCCTTTTGCTGAAGGACATTCTACTTGGTGTAAAAAATGATAGATACTTTTCAAGCAGTGCTATCTTGGAGTGTATATAATATTTCAAAAATATCTTGAAAGCTTCATATTTTAATAAACAGTTCCTACATCCATTTTTTATTAATATGTTTTTAAAAGAGGAGCAGAAAATTAACAGTGTGAGTCAGATCGTCAAGCAGGCATAAATCATCACAGCTCCACTGGTTTCAATTTATACTGCTTCTGAAAAAGACTCTCTATACCTTTCTGGAATCACAGAGTGAATTCATCATCCCCAAATAATTAAGGATTTAATTTAATTATCTGTTAATCTCTTCATTTTATGACTGGATTCTGAAGGATGGCAAGAACTACAGAGAGCTATTGCAAGGGATGTTAATGATAAGTACAGTGTAAATCATAATTTTGATATATCCATAAATACTGAGCAAGTTAATGCTGAGAGTTAAGTGGAGGAAGGGACTGTGTGCCATATCACAGACACATAATCTCCTGCATAAATACATTATGGCTTATTATAAAAGCACACTCTGCACAATATAAGGTCTAACCCTTTTGGTTTAATCCCAACCATAAAAGCCCTCTTTGAGATTCTGATGTACTTCTATCCAGAATAGTCTGAAGTAGGAGCAAAGGAAACAGCAGTATTTAAAACTGACATCTGATTCTGCAGAAGTTTAATTTTGAGCTGTATTACCCTGAAATACCAGGTACCACAATGATGGAACAGGGACAAACGCTTCAGGGAGAAGAGCAGAAAATGCATCAATTAAAGGATGCCTAATAGCCTGCAGCTAGCTAGCTTTCACAAGTAGGAGGTAAAGGACAAAGTGTTCAGCTGCACAACAACATACACAGCTATATGCAAATAAAATACTTCTATCCAAGAAGGACACTTTGTCTCTTCCAACTAAAGCGCTCCCGGAGCCCATTTAAGGACCATGCTTTGACTACAGCAATTATCTCATGTCACTTAATATGATATAAGATCTACTTATGCTTAATAGATCTGTTTTAATTTCTAAGGAAACTGCCTGTTTGCACAAATGAAACTTGTATGATGATTAAAATATAATTTTCACTCAGGCAATAACACTTTTCAACAAACAAAGCCGTAAATAGATATGTTACATCTATTTGAAGACAGACTTATAAATGTGAATATCCTCTCCTACTCAATGCCCTGACTGTAAATTGCTGTATATTATGGAAATTAACCATTTCTCATCATTGATAGAATATCAAATCAAAGCTAATTTAAAGTAGTCAAATCAATGTTATTACTAAGCAAGTCAGCTGAGCCTCAGATCGGGGAAAATACACATTATTTAACTAATAATGCAACATAATTCACATAACTTAATTAACTGATATCAGAGCCCCATCTTCTGAAAGCATCCAAACAAATGCATTTAAAGGCTTTTAAATTTCTTTTGAAATGGCTACAATTTGCAACAAATTTAACAATGAGAAAAACCAATCCCA
The DNA here is from genome assembly GCA_013397795.1 of Orthonyx spaldingii. NCBI lineage: Eukaryota > Metazoa > Chordata > Aves > Passeriformes > Orthonychidae > Orthonyx > Orthonyx spaldingii. The sequence continues at coordinate 250,121 of VZTJ01000991.1, read as the reverse complement.
AACTTTTCAAGGAAACCCAGTCCATGAGACATCAGAGAGATACCAGTTTCACTTGTTGCATCAAATTGACTTCACATTTTTTAAAGGATCATCTGTTTAATTTCTCTTATTTTCAATCTCTAGGACATGCAATTGTTTATAAAGTAAATATGACAGTCTATTATTATTTCATTTGACCATCATGCTAGATTCCAGTGCTGCAAGGGCTTTAGCCATGTCCCATTTAGTTCAGCCCTACAGTACATCTCAGCTCTAAAATATAGCCTGAGGGGAGAAGAGGCTTAGTTTTTTTTGCAACGCCTTTTTCATTTTCATCCAACCTTAAATGGCATTTTTAAAGGCCACACAGGAAATCAGTTTAGTTTCGTTTCCTCAAGAGCTCTTCCTGTATAAATGTTGTTGTTGCAAATTCTCAAAAACTTTTCTCAAAAGCCCAATAAGCCTGAATGCTTAATGTCTCAAGAAATTTGCGAAGACGCAGCTAATATGCAAAAAAACCCCAAAAGCATACGATCAAACCCTGCAATGAAAATTCTGCTCAAACAACGTGCATGCAACCAGACAACTTGTCCACAAACACCAGAATTATCTTCCTGCAGTTTATTTGTTACCATTGCAATCTTTTTAATAGACTAACACATATTTTTTACTCACCCTCCATATTTTTTTAAATCTCTTCATTCTGGACAGTTTGGTTTTGTTCATCTCTGAGGTCTGCAGATCAAATACATATCCTATATGGCTGTACACATATTTTACAACCAGTCAGGAGCCTAAAACAGTAGAGTGATAGATATTCTTGAAAACAGAGGCACTCCCTGGCTTTTAATGCTGCTTCCAACAACCACACGGTTCACAGCTCAGCATAAAGTAACCAATAGCTGAACATGGGCACAAAAAAAAACGAAAGCCAAAATCCCTTCTTTGAGATGATATAGGGAGAAGTCTTGATCCATCCAATACTTGATTTAGGTCAGTGAAAAAAAAAAAAAAGATGCTATTATGTCAGCCATCCAACTTTAAGATGACTTGTGAGCTGACAGTCATGGCACTTTAAAGCACCGTCATGATGAGTCTTTACAAAGGGATTGTTTTAATCCTATACCAAAAAAAAAAAAGAAAAAAAAAAGAAAAAAAAACCCCAAGCTACTTAAGGAGTATGGAAATCACATGATATTACAAAAATATCTGCAATGTGCTGCTAGAAGCTGAGAAATACCTCAAATAGTGTTTTCTACTTTATTTTTGTGGTTTCTTAAGTTTTTTATGATTGTGGGGATCTACAGACCTGTCATTCCTCACAAATGATTTTTAACTCTTTGTCCCTCTTTAAATACAAATTTAGTATCATATAAAATAGAAAACACAGAGATGTTAATTTTTTGGTTTCCTGAAAATCAATGAATTACTCAGGAAACTAACAATTTTTATTCTAAAGGAAAGACATCATTGAGAGAATCTATCCAGGTGGAAGATCCCATAGAAAGTCCTAACCATAAAAATTTTGCTCACAGGTCATGCTATCCAGCTCACAGGACACTATAAGAGAGAAGGACCATTTGGTTTTATTGTTCGTACATCTGGTCTTCTTATGTTCCCTTTTATAATTTCAGGAAATGGAAAAGAAAGCAGAAAGAGTGTGAAATATCCCTCTCTGGTAAAGCATAAAACCCCCTACCATGTCTCAAATCCATTTCTGGAATGAGAAAATAAGTTTGTTTGACAAACACTGATTTCTTACCGGCAGTTACAACTGCAAAGCTGATCTCCTGCAGTGTGGTGGAGCACAACAGGCCACCTCTAGAGATGTGGCTACACAGAGGACATCCTTTTGAAGTGCCAGCTCTGACTGGAAGCCTGGTGGTGTAACCCAAGTGCTGGAAGGAACTCATCCAGCAGAGATATATCAGAGATTTGCTTTGAATATCAGGTGTGTTGACTGGCTCTCTCAGCAGCAAAAGAGGTGGCCACCACATTCTCATGTGACTGACACTGCTTTCTTTGCCACATTGTGCTACCACACATCTTCGTCTTTGTGTTACAGCATCACAGAAAACTCCTCTTCCCATCTTACAGCACAGTGCAGTGTGTACTTGATCTGATTACACTGAATATAAAATCACAATTGATATTCTGGTCAATACTCACACAGCCCTTATGAAACCTTTCCTCTCCTCTGCATGAAAAGGCAGGAGCGCAGTGGGTCTGAACCTGTAGTGTTCTAATTGTGCAAGGTGTCATTACTCACATGGTACAGCAAAACCCATATGGGGATGAGTACTGACCTGCAGTCAGGGACCTGATCCACGTTTCCTTATGGCTGTGAGATGTTTCACTAAATGTAAAGCACCATTTCAAATGTGGATACCAAATTTAATTGACACCAAGAGCCGTTATGTGCTAATTACAGAAATGACAGATTGGTTCTGTGGATCTATTTGATTATTTTATCCTCACTTTTGATATCAAAGTCCTAATGTTGTTCCATGATGAGCATTCCCCTTTATTTTAATGGCAGTGAAAACTGACCTTTGTTCAATAAAGAGTAAAAGTGACTCATCTCGTGTTTATCTGAAAGGACTAGCTATACCTCATTAACTTTCTTCATACCCCCTTAGTAATCAGCCTCTCAATTATGTAACAGTATTCCAAATTTTTTCAGACTTAATTTTATGCCATTCTGGCAATACACCCTTAATCTGACTGCCATTGAAGAGACAGATAAGAATATTTCCGTTTTCTTACCGTTTATTGTTAGTCAGATTAGATAATGATTAGTTAGATGTAAGAGAATGTGTAGAAACCCTTCCTGATGTTATGCAATTAGTATTGAGGCCCCAAGCACTTCAGTCAAGCTCAATGCAGACAAGTGCTGTTCTGGGAGCACGTGCTCTGACTGCAGGCACAGCTGTGTGACTTCTGCACGGAGCTGTGCCTCTGAGCAGAACCAGAGTGACAGCTTTGTGCTGACATGTGCCTGCCCACTGAGAGCTGGGTCACAGTTTGAGTGCTATTCTTCCCTTGCCTATCTTTGTTCATGCACCACTAGACACCCACAGCTGAAGGTGCACTTTCCTGGACTCCAGTGATACCCAAAGTGAAATGGAATCCCTCCCTGAATTGGTTTCTCTAATCAATAGAAGAATGTGCTTTATATTCCTTTGTCCTCAAAAGATGGGAATGAGCTTCTGGCTTTCCGTGCTGTAAGAAGCAAAATTGCTCAGAATTCTTTTTGCTTGCTGTGACCAGGGTTTATAAACAACACAGCACATCCAGGCCAAGGTCAAGCCAAACGTGGCTCTACCTTGTGGCTGTCTCCGTTGTGATTTGAATGTTATGGTTAGAAGAGAGGGAAAATACTTCTGAATTAAAGCCACCACAGAATCATTCAAAATGCTTTCACCAAGTTAAGGGCTTTTCACATTGTAATGTGCTGAAAAGTGGCTTTCAGCACATTTTTAATATGGTTTCACAATAAAATCCTAATTCAGAAATAAACTGCCATAGTTCACTCACTACACTCATTACTCTGGCAGGTGCACTTTAGGAGAGTAACTTCTCTCTAGACTCAGGAAGTCTGAAGCCCACAAATGTCAAAGCACTGGCATTTCCAAGGTCTTGCTGACAAGGTGAGGGCGTTTGAGGAGGACAGAGTAGAGGCCAGCTATTAATGACCAAATCACTCTCTCATGTCCTTCAACTCGTTTCCATAAACTCTGACCTCTAAATAAACCTCCTTACAGCAAATGTAAAATGTGAGTCTAATTCCTGTTCTGTCTTCACAGAAACATAAAACTCCTCCTACACAACCTGCACTTTGGAAGAAACAGATGAAGAGAAGGAGACAAACGCAGGTACAAAAAGTCACATTGATGTTTTGGGGGAAAAAGCAACCACAACTGTCAAATTTCCCACAAGTTCTTACAGATGACACTTCAGTATTAACTTTCTCCATTTGGCAGCCTTGGTGGGTTACACACTTCTGCCATCCAGCAGTCACTGCTGCTGTGGGTTTTGTTGCTTTGCTTCCAGTAAGGTGAGATGCTCAGCTTTTACCCAGTAATTCAGTTAAACATAATGGAGTGAAATCATCCCAGAATATTTACTGCAAGCTCAAAATCCCACCTCAGCTGCATTTACTGAGAGCAATAACACTATGTGTGTTCCTGTAAGTATAATTTGGTTCCTATAGCAGCTCTCAAATTAACAGAAGAGGAAGAAGATTTGATTGCAGTAATCGATCACAGGATTATAAACCACCGGTGTGGAAGGCGGTGAAAACAAAATCTGCACTGCAAGGAGTTACTGGGAAAGTCTTTACTTTCCAGTAAAAGCTGAGAAATATTAGTAGGAAATCACAGAGTGCTGCTGACACCTCATTTGGATAGTGGGTACAATTTTGGTCACTCATATTCATGAGAAATGAAAACAAAACTGGAACAGATTCAAATATTGGCTGGCAGATGATTGGGGCAGTGGAGAAACTGTCTTGTGACAGAAACTACAGGAGCCTAATTAAAGTAAGGCTGTCATCTATAAATATACTGGGAAAGGGACAGAAATGGGGAAGAGCTATTTAGCCCCAAATTTAACACTGACACAGGACAGATATGTATAAACCAGAAAGAACAAATGCAAGCTAAAAAGCAGGCAATGGTTTGTGACCATCTAACTCTGGGGTATCTTCCTAATAAAAGTAGAAAGGAATAAATGTTACACGAATCTAAGATCACTGGTGAGTGGTTTATGAGTGGGACAGGATGACAGGGTGCCTGCACTAAGAAATCCTGAAAAGCTGCAACCAATTTCCTACTCCTCACAGAACTCTCCTGACAGAATTAGGCAAACATCTTTGCAAGCTGGACCTGATGCTCAGCTGCACTGTGAGCGACAGCTGTAACCCTTTTCTGCTCCCAGTGAGAATACACTGCCCCATGGAGTGGTCTTAGGACTGCTCTAATTTTCTCCATTTACCTAGGTAAGCCTCCATTTGGCACCTGAGCATTACCTGCTCACCAGGACACGATCTGATCATACCCCTGCACTGGGGATCAGTCACAACAGCTGGATGCAGAATGTTCTGACAAGCAAAGAAAATATAAAAATGCAAACAAACAAACAAAAGCTAACAAAAAGCTAACAAATAAAAGCTACAAAAGAGGAAAAGACAGCAATCTGCAATCCTGTTCACTCATGATGTCCTCAGAAGTGAAAGGAGAAGAATCACAGTCTGATTCCCATCACAGCTCATTAATTGACTCCGGAAATGGTTATGGTACCCCAGAGCCACAGCCCAAACCAATGAACAGGGAAAGTGAGATACCAAACCCATGGAGGAAAAACAGACCAAGAATACCCCCTGTATTATTACAAGACTAGAAGTAACTGCCAGGGGTAAAAAGAGCAGGACAGAAACATCCAGCTTTCCATCTCGTTTCATGGAGATCTTATAATGGCTGAGGCTTGGACGTGTGTCAGTACAGCTGAGCTGTGATGAAAACAGGTGCAAACACACCAAGCCACAGCAACAGGAAGATGCTGTGCCCTGCTCTGCCCACAGATAGTTGTGACTCATGGATAGAAGCCTGGAGAGAAAAATTTTCACACCTTCATCTTTCACTACCTCTTCAGCCTGAGCTGCCCATCGTAGTCTTGGAAGATGATGGCAACTTTTGGCCAAAATACAGAAAACTGACGTGTTCCATTCTCCCCTTGCCTCCAGGACTGGTTGTACTTGTTCTGCCACTGACTCTGCTGCATGCTCAGAAACAGGGAACTGGATGCCAACCTTTGCCTGTTTCCAGCAGGTAGATAAGTCACCCCCAAACAGCATTTTCCTGCTGACTGCCACTATCAGGAGACTAAGAACATGCCCATTGCTATCCCACGCTGCCCTGTCAGATGGTGCCCATGTGAGCCACACAGATGTCTGAACATTTCAATAACAGACAAACCCAGGAGATGCTTTTAATGACATTCCTCCCTTACACATTCAGCACATTCCAGTGTGCAGCCACCTGGGTTGTGGCAATGTAACTGCTTGTGGGGTCACGTTGTGAGGTGGATCAGAAAACGCATCTTTTTTTACCAGGGCAGGTCAGTTCACTTATCAGCACATCGATCTGGCTCACAGCAGGGCTGTACAAGCCATTGTGTTGGCAGGCTCAGGACAAGCAGCTCCCTTCCCTGGCCTTGCCTTCCAGCCCCTCGTGCTGGGAGCTCCAATGAACTCGTGAGCCTGCCCCCTGCTCCTTGGAAACACCAGTCCTCACAGGGTGAGGAATCAGCTGTTTGCAAGCAAAAAGCACTGGGAGGAAGCCACAGTGCAGCAGTGTGGCAGCACTGAAGATCATTAGCGGAGGAAATAATGTCTGCTTAATGGTCTCTACTATTTGCATATATATTAACTCAAAGGAATACTTCAGCCACATCCACGCACTGTGCTAGAGAAATATAAAGGGGGGAAAATGTCTTTCTTCATATATGAGTGTGCACAGTGGCAGCTATGGAGCCTTTGCAAAATGCAGCACCTATTTCTGCTTAGTTATTCCAAGTCACACTCAGTGGCTGATTTCCAGTCTGCAGGAGATGGAAGAGAGAAGGCTTGAAAGCAGCGTGGGCTCCAGGTGGAACAAGATAATCTGAGACAACCTGCCATCTCCAGTGTCTGTCACAAAAGGCCCCATTTGTTATATATGTTATACTTTTTGCAAGCAGTGTCTTCTTCAAACTCAGCCACGCAGATTTAAAGTCCCAGTATGAGGCGTTGTCGTGGTTTGACACTGGTTAAACACCGGGCAACCACGAAAATCACTCAAAGGCCCATAAGTTGAGATAAGAATTGTGGGAAAAGTACTCTAAGGCAAAAACAAGGCTCAGCTTAAAATTATAGGGTAAATGTATTATTAACAAGATCAGAAGAGGATAACAAGAAGTAAAATAAGTCTTTAGAACACCCTTCTTCCCTCCCCAGCCCCTCCCTCTTTCCCACTGAACACGCAGAGAGACAAAATGTGGAGGAGTTTTAGTCAGTTTGTTACTCGAGGTCTTTTTCCTTTTGCTCAAGGAGAGGAGGTTTTCTTCTGTTGTACTTTCTTCTGTCTTCCTCCCACAGGAGACTGTTCTCCATGAATTTCTCCTGTGTGACTCCAATCTCACGAGCAGCAGTTTTCCCAACACTGCTGCAGGGTGAGTCACTTGTCCACAGGGCGCAGTCTTTTACAGCTCCTTCTGGCACCCACTCGCTGCAGTGTGAGCACCTCTTTTCATGGGCTGCGAGTGGACTTCTGCATTTTCCGTGGACTCCATGGGCTGCAGGAGACAGCCTGCCTCACCAGAGTCATCACCACAGCCTGCAAAAGGAAACTCGGCTCCAGTGCTTGGAGCACCTCCTCCCCCTCTTTACTTTGGTGTCTGCCATGTTGTCTCTCCCACATGCTCTCACTTCTTCCTCCTCTCCACCCAGAAGAAAAAAATCTGTTGTCCGCAAACACCAGTGACAAGTTTCACCAATTTAAAGTCTTTTGCAGGACCCTGTAGTGCTGAGAGGTCGATCTTGTCCATGTTCCACATCAGGGAAACGCTCGCCATGCTTCCGCTGCCAGTCAGGCGGCCTCGCCGCCATCGTGTGGGTAATGGTGGCCGCAGCAGTGCTGGCGCTGTTTAATGCTTCTCTTCATGCGGGGCACGGGGAAGGAGAAGCTGCCACCACCAACTCTGCTCTTGTGCCCGCAGCTTGGCTGGCCAGGAGTGCCCAGACAAGCAGAGTTCACCACGGGCTGCGCATCGCTGCGCTGGGCATGGCCACAGTGCCACACCGAGCACGGCCATGGCCGCTGTGCCGGGCATGGCTCAGCCACGGCTCATGGCCACACTGAGATGGCCACGACCACAGCACCATGCACCATTTCCTCCTGCCGTTTCTCTCCCTCATTTGTTTTAATTTCCTTCTTACATACGTTATCACAGAGATGTTACCAGCTTCTCTAATTGGCCCAGCAGCATGTCTGTCTTCAGAGCCACACAGTGGTTCTGTTGGACATGGTGGGAGCTTCTAGAAGTTTCTCACAGAAGCCACCTCTGTGGCTTTCCTCTGATATTAAGAACTAGGTTAGGTAAAACTAACAGGTTCTCCCTCCCTCCACTGCATGTGTTCTGTGTCTCAGCTTCAAAAAAGCTGTAGAGAAGAAAAAGCAACTTTGTCCCATGTCCAGGAGTGTGTTTAGACCATGGCATACAAGATACCAAACACCTTCACAAAATTCAGTGCCAAGAGTCAAAATCTTCTCACTCATATTGAAGGTAAAACCAGTCAGAAATTAAAGAGCTTTTTTCATTTTGATTTCTAAATCAACTACCTGAAAACTTCCATTCTCACCTACATGGCAGATTTACAGCAGCACCTACTCCTGATTTGCACCACTGGGTTCACTGTGAAGTAGGTCCTGATTCCTTGACCAGCAGCACCAATGATCCATGGCATGCTCTGCATTCAGAAGCCCAAAGTCTTGAACTTCTAAACTGCAAAAAAAGAGACTTAGGACTTTAGAGTATCCTGTCCCCTTTAAGGGACACTTGGATGAAACCCTCTTCTTGCTTGGGAGCAACAGGGCTAAGAAAGTGAGTAGGAGAGAGAAGTAGACAGACAGAAATACAAAAACCAGTGAAATCAACACTCCTGAAAAGCTAAATTTGTAACAGATTGTCAAATATGAACAGACAAGAGATCTGGGATCCATGGGAAGAAGCACTGGTCAGAGTTACCAGATCTCTGAGCATCTCAGCTTTGCAGGGACACTGCAGCTAAGCAGTAACTTTCAGGACAAGCAGCTCCAGGGCTGTCCTCCACTGAATTTTGGTAGTTTGACAGCTCACTGTAAACCTGTTCTACATATAACAACCTACAGTGAATTACGTTACACCTTGTTGTAAGAAAGTCCTGGTTCTCTGGAATTAAATTAAAATAGACCAATTTACAAAGTAGGAGTAAACAGTTAAGCAGTTCCTGTCAGATATTTGTCCAGCCCTGGTTTAGAAACTTCCACTGATGGAGATCTGACAACCTTTCTAGGCAATGTAGCCCAGCTGCTACAGCTGGAAAGTTAAATTTCCAAGCTCATTACTCTGTGCCATGCCTACATCAAGACCTAAGGATAGTTTGTCCCCTTGCAATTACTCTTTAGATAAATAAAAACTGTCACTGTGTGTCCTTGTGAGAGCAGGCATTAAACAATGCCTGGTTTTACACTTTAAAACTTAATTTTTCATCCATGGTGTAGATTCCATGTCAGATTTAATAGATGTTATTTTATAGAGGCAGTTTCTATTTCTCTCCCTTATTAGGTACAGATAAAATTGTCTGCATTGTATTTAATGGTGTGCTGCACTTTGAGTGTGTTTTGTCTTTCTAAATTATGTTGCTCTCTGACATTGATTGGTGATACAACACTGTGCCTTGAAGATTTCTGCTTTTGTTTATCTATGCTGTGTATTCCTGTGTTATTAGGAAAAGTAATGGTTTATCAGCCCTGGTATTATTTTCACTAGGGTTGCTCAGCCACCTAGTCACCTTGTCCCCAATCACTGCAGGCAAAAACATCATAACATGAAAGGTCAACAAATTAGACTTAAAGAAAATACACAGAAAGCTATTTTCTACCCCTAAGAATATAACCTGTATTTTAGGTAAACAAATATTGAATTATAAACAACATGAAATATAAAGCAATTAGGACAGATGCAGATGTAATGACTTTTAAAGATGCCAGGCATGGGGAAGACAAGTCACTCTCTACATCCAGTGACTGTGCCACCATTCCCTCAGGGTTTTTCCTCCTTTAAAGGACAATTTCTACAGAGGAAGCGAAATCCAATCACTGCCCCTGTTCAGACAGATTTTTCATCTGAAGTCCCCACCAAGGTGACCAATTAATGTTAATCCAGAGGGCATTTTGTGTGATCAACCATTAGCGATGCAATCAACCCATTCATGGCCATCTACTGCCAACACATTTGGGTCATTATGAAGATGGATCATTCTGAGCTGTTAGTTAAAGGCAAAAAGCTTCTTATCCCACTCCCATAATCATCCAGACTCTGTTAGATGTAATTACTGCTGGGCAATAAGGGAGACTAAGGAAAGGGACAGACTGAAATATATCCTCAAGAGCCTCAACTGTTTTGGATCTTAATTCCTTAAAGCCCCTTATCATTCTAAAGATATTAGCTTTGCCACCAAGGGTGGGACTCATCTGGTGAAATACAGATATGTGAGGTCTGAGCAAAGCCTTCCTGAACACCTTTGGAAGTCAATGGAGCTCAAGTCCGTGGAGTCACTGGCTCCCAAAGCAGGCATCTAAACCCAGACAGAAGAGGCAGGACCTGGAAATGCCATTATTGCTCTTTTGATTATAAAGGGATTTTAATGTGACTGGATCAGATGGAAATGTCTTTGCTTCATTAAAACGAATCCTGCCCCGTGAGCCTCCTGAGCAAGTTTTCACATCTGACAAAATCCTTCACGTTGCAACCCTTGCACATTTTCTGCACTTCAGAGAGCAGGATTTGTGTGTGCATCTGGATGCACGTGAGCACACCAGGGCAGGAGGAATGATAAACGTGCCCAGGGCTGGACACAGCAGATACCAATGTCCCTCAGGGAAGTGCATTTCTTTGCTTTATTTACTAGGAAAGCAGAAATGCTGGCAGGCTCCTAATGCCACTAGATTTCCAAGCAGCTGCCCAACGACCACGTTAGTGGCTGGTTAGGGCACTTATAGCATTCTCTAAATGTTTAATATTTTATTCCTCCCTTGAAGCATCTGGTGAAAGTCACTTCTGGAAACAGAATGCTGGACCAGATGGAGCATTAGCCTGTGACATTCTGATCTGGTAATTCCTATGTTAATTTTTATGACAATTTAGATGGGCATTGGCCACAGGGCCCAATCTGAGTCAATTTATTACAGGAAAATTCTTTTTTTTCCACTTTTGCTTTTTTATTGAAAAACCATTTTTTTTCTGTTTTAATGTTGATTTTCACAGTGCAGCACCTGGGGAGAAAAAAGAGGCATTGCAGATTTCAGGAGTTAAGAGGTGGGCTCCCACTGCTGCCTCAGTTACAGAATGAAAAGGGGAACATTTTTCACAGTTGCTTTCTGCAGATTTGGCAGATGTCTTTTCAACTATTTAGGAGCTTAAGTACTGTGTGATATGTACCAGTAAATGCAGTGTTTAGTGGTATTACAGTCAGCATCATAAAGAGGCCTGAAGGTTCCTTTATGAACCCCAGTTGTGTTGGCTTAGAGGGATACAGAAAAAAATTCTATATTACAACATGCTACACTTTTAGAAATTATCAGTAATCCTTAGCATATCAGAGTCCAAAAGGTCCAGCACAAGTGATCATGAAGGGAACTGATTTTCACCACATTTCTGAATATCAGACTTCTTTCCATGTTACACTCAAGAATAAAGGCATCCCAAACTATCAGGCACCATCAAAATGCCACTCTGAGATACAAAAGTCTGTTCTAAACTGCAGAAACACTGTCAGGTTATGCTGTGCCCCCACTTAAAGACAGTTTGATTGATCAAGGTCAGCTATGAATAATACTGACAATTTTATAGCCACATAATTTTCTCTAATGAAACCTTCAGCTTCTATCTAGGTACATCTCCCTTATGTTGTTTTTGCTTATACATCGTTGTGGTGCCAAGCTGTGAAAAATTATATGGGTCATATAATCCTGTCACTGTTCTTTTCTTACATTAACATATTAATTCCAAAAACATAGAGCAAAAATATGAATAAAAAAAAATCATGACTACACTTCAGGGTAGTTAGATGTGAGTCTTTGCAGGCATTTTAGAGATTAGCAGTGCAACAAATTATTAGTTCCTCTAAATATCTGGTTCTGGCTAAAGAAAGTAATCATATAAAACTGAATCATTAGCCTTTGGCAAACTGCCTCAGTTCCTGTTAGAACAGGCTGGTACAAGATGAGAAATTGAATGAGGTGGTTTGGAATTTATTTTTTTTTTATAATAGCACAGGAATGTAGATAATTTTTGCCCATTAATTTTTATGTACTGAATAAGGCCTGAAAACATCCAGTAGAAATAGATCTGTTGTTTTCCAGCTGGGTTCATGAAGGATTCCTTGTCTCTGTGTGGCTGTTCAAAATATGCACTGTGATTGCACTTAAAGGTTAATGGGAAAATTCATATTTTGTCATTTTGTCATTTTTTTGTCAGGGTTTTGTTCCCTTAAGTTGCAGTGATGAAATGACAAAGTGGTGACTTTTCCAATGAGTTTCACAGGGCTGCACCAGCAATCACCCACTCATCACTGCTTAAATGGAGTTTTCTGCACCAACTTACTCTGGGCTGGGTTTGTACCAATAAAGCATCTCATGGCGTAGAGAGGACACAAAGCTGCACCATCACTGGTGCCATCAGCCAGAGGTACAGCAGAGCACCCTGGGGTGACCAGAGGCAAATGTTACCCTTGTTCATAATACTAGAGCCCAGAAAAGCCAAGGTTTAGGGACAAGAGGGTCCTGCCATTTCTGTTCACCCTATGAAAGAGGGAGTCGTTCCTCAGAGAGCTCAGACAGAGCACGTTTTCTTGCTGAAATGTCTCTTTTTCAGCTCACCCCTCACATCTGTGTGGCCTCTCTTCCACAACAAGCCTTTGCCAGAATTGTTTTTCTGCTTCACAATAGAAACCAGTTGGACTAAACCCAGTCCCGTGAGAGTGCATCTGCACCGGCAGTCCTGAGAAGGGGAACGGCCTGTGAGAGGCTGTTCATCTCAAAAATATCACTTGAAGAAATTTTTTTCTGTTACCTGAGTAGCCAAGTGTCTGATTTACACTGAGTTGAATATTTTGACTGCATTTTTTCACATACAGAATTAAAGAGGTTTGAGATGAAAGCCTGAATGAATACAGTCTCCTACAGTAAGTTCACAGACTCCACAGCATCCCCCACAGCAGCAACAGAAGCACCTGGGGATGGGGAAGGGTCAGAGCATGCAAACACACCCAGAGCGTGTATTTCATACAATCACAGGATCATAGAATCATTAGGGCTGGAAAAAATTCTGCAATATCATCAAGTGCAACCTTTGACCAAACACCACCACGGCTACCAAACCACAGCACGGTGCCATGACCATTTGTGTTCCAAACACTTCCAGGGATGGTGACTCCACCACTTCCCTGGGGAGCCTGTTCCAGTGGGCTCTTTCCTTATCAAGGGCCATTGAAAATTCAGTTCTAGAACTTTCTGCAAAATATGGCAGGAAGTTTCTGGTCATCATGTCACCCCACATCTCCCCAGAACCACCCTTGCAGCTCCAACACATTGCCAGTGCACAGGGAAGTAGAACCAGGGCAGCAGCACAAGGCTGCAGTGCCTGATGACAGGAGACAACCTGCCAGGAGTGCTGCTCCTGGGGCCATCAAAGTCCAGGCTGGGATGTGCTGGGCTCCTTCTGGAGGCACAGGATCACACAGCTGCCTCTACCTGAGCCATCCCACAGAGCTGGGAGGGAGAGGAGGCTGAGAGAGAAGGAATTTATATGTAGGGGTAGGAAGGCAAGCCTGGAGCTGAAAGATATGGGATAAGAAAGATCCTCTTAGAGCACATCTGAAAAGATTGAAGGCCAGGGAAGAAAGAAACAGAGAATCTCAAGGAAACAGTGATAAAGCAGCCTGGTGAGAAGGATGTGAATAAGAGAAAGTTACAGAAGCAGGAGGTTGCTGAAAGCCAGAGAGGTGCCAAGAGGAAAGATACCTGGTCCTGACAAAGTGAGGACAGACAGAAGAAATGTTATCTGGGACAGAGTAGCTCCCAGAATAGAATATGATCTTCTCCCCTATTTGGAGTAGGAAATGACAATTCCTATCTATAGACATGTTTTAACAACTTCCACATTTTTTTCCTTTTTTTCCCCCTGTTGCCTCCATCAAAACCCTCAACTGTCTGAAGTCACATGAAGCAAGTTCTCATATTCACATGGAAGATTCATCATTTGTGTGGGGGGCAGTGCACATTCCTGACATTACCTTCACCTGCACGCTGGTGTGAGAGACATTTGTGTGAGATGAGATACATCCTCTGAGCTGAAGTGCTTTGGAAGGTCATCAAAGTTCAAGGAGCAATATATTAGTTAGAAAGGCCTGGTTTGGAAAAGTTCTGGCTGTTTTGTCAAGACAAGATGATTTTTCTGAACTGATTTCTGAAAGGAATAAGCCTTTGAGAAAATCATTAATTCCATCCTGAACACAATGAACAATAAGGGGAAGAAAGGAAAAGCAGCGTCCTGCTGAGTTCTCTGAAACGATATACATTTCATTTTTCTTAAAAGTTAAGGTCAGAAGCATTGCTGGGCAATTTTTATGACTTCTGTTGATTTTTACAGGTGTCCAAATTTGGATGCAATCTATTCAATAAACAAGTAGGATGATTAGAAAGTGCTTCCTTGTTGGATTTCCTGGCCTGTTTGTTTCTTTGAAGATGCTTCTCCTCTGTTACTACTGGAATTAAGTGAACGAGTACAAGATTTTGGGAGCCTCTTGTGTGTCTAGCAGAGAGAAAGCTGAAGTGGTATCGCCAATCCAGGCAACTTTCAGCGAGGAATAAGATCCTAAGAGAGATCAGTTTTGTCACTGGAAATTCTATCCCACACTGCTCTCTCCCCATAAGTGAGGAGTTCTGGAATGGCTCAAAAAAACCAGGGGACACCTGTGCTTTATTTAAGCCCCTAATTTATAATGCATGCAAGCTATTGGGCAAGCAAATATGTGCTTTTTAGGTCTGGCTGCATCCATCAGACCCCACTAAGGACCCTGAGGCAGACATCACACCTGAAGTGTTTTTCCCATCCTTTGAGAAGGAAATTAAACTTTTCACTAAAATGGGCTGACAAAGAAAATAACCTATTTTGAAAATATGATCAGTCAAGAGGAAAATCAGGCCAAAAATATTCATGTTTCTTCAAAAGAACTGTGCTAATACTTACAGTAAAATTAAAAGAAGGGAAAATATGACAGAGCAGCAAAACCTGATGAGCTGATATTAATGGCCCTACCTCTTGTAATGATCAGAGGGAACTGTCTAGAGCAGGAGACTTACTAAGTCTTTGAAAATAAGGAATACCTCCTTGTGAGGGGGAGAGGTTCAATTAAATAATCTGAGTGAGTTTTTGGAAGTTTGGCCAAGGCAGCTTATCTCTGGGAGACTGCCTCTGAAATGAGCCTGCAGGCCCCAGTGGAATGTGCTTGGCTAAAAGGTAGAAAATCCCATCAAAACCGTTAATGATGTTACTTTCGGAATCCTGGAGTGTGGAGGATAGCCCTGGGCTCAGGAGGGCCAGCGGTGAGATCAGCTGAAGTAAAGTACTGAGGCTGTCAGAACTCAGTCAAGCTTCCAAAAATAGCGCTCCGTATTTTATTCATGTGGGTAAATTACTTCATTTCGAGTCCCTTCACGGTGTTCAGCTTCCAGCAAGGTTGGGATTGGCCCTCTGCCATACAAGTGACCCTTGTCTTCACAAAGGCACATGAGCCTCAGGAAGAAACCAGTGGGAAGCAGCTCTGAAGGGAAACTGAGGCACAGGGGACAGCAGACAGAGTGACAGCAGAGAGAGCAGAAAAACCATTTGGTGTCCTTTCAACGCTGACTCTTTAAGAACACTAGTTTATTCTAAAAATTGGTAATTTTTCTGAAAATTCCTGATTTACCCTTCCCTTTTTTCCTCCTGATGTTCAGGTATTAATCTCACGTATTAATAAAATTAATTAATAAATTTAATAAATAAAATAAATTTTATTTTAAAAAAATAAAATTAATAAATAAAATTAATGAACTTGATGCATGAGTTAGATACATTTAAAAAGTGATTTTTTTTAGTCTACTTTTGAAGGTACATACACACATCCCATGTCACACTCTGTACATACACCCAGGAGTCCCTTGTTGTCAGTCACTTCCATGTTTCACCTGACCACTCAATAAAGCCAAATGCTATAAAATGATTGGCACAATGGCAGATCATTTTGAAAGATTCTTACAGGTTTGATCTGAGGGAAGAATGTGAGAGCTCATTACACATGCCAGGTTATAATCCATTGGTCACACTTCTTTAATATTAGCTATAGTTCCTTGTGTTAACATTTATCCCTTCCAGTGCAATTTTTTTAAAAAGTCTTTCCATTATTCACTAGGCCTGGAGAGACAAAAGATGCTTGGGGCACTCATTTTTTTTTTTTTTTTTAATTTAATTTGACTTTTTGATTTTAAACTACTACATTTTGCCCTAGGAATTCCATTGTCATCAGGATGCTATTAAATTAGGGGCACTGGGAATCTGTTATTTGAATTTTCAAAGGGCACCAGCTCTACTGTGTTTATTTTTTGCCTTTTCTCACTAATAATTGTGCAAATGTTCTATAGATTTGATGAAAAAAATGCACATTCTGCTATTTTCATCAATGTCAGAGAAGAATTGACATGAGTGGATAAAAACTAATCCCTCATAATATGTGTTTAAGTCTTGGAAAAGGAGGAATACTCTGAAGAAGAATGGGTTAAAAACCATTTTAAATGAAGAGAAGCACGAAAAGAAATCAACCAGCAGAAATGGGATGGAAGTAACCCTGGACATCAACTCATCAGAGACAAAAATATTTCCATGGTAAGAATAACCAGGATTTCAGGCTGAAGAATAACCTTCCAGTGCATTTCACACAAAACAACACTCCAAGATATTTACAATAGAACTGGACAAGACATTGCACAGCAGGGGATACACAAACTGGATAATTTAATAGATATTTTCCAATTCCAATGCCTGATGGTTTTGGAAAAGGAAAAAAAACCCAATTGTTACGGCAAATACAATAAATCTCTTACAATATCAAGCAATAAAGCAGCAATTACTAAAGGTCATGACTGTAATTAAACAGCATTATTTATTTTATTGCCGGTGCCTCATTTTCTATTAAGTTAGATGTTAACCCAGTTAAGCTAACAGCCACACTTACCTATAAATATTTTTTAAAAAAATCTTTGAGAAACTTTATTGCTGGAGATTTGAGCCTTTTTGCTCATGCAATGGTTAGAATTGGCACCTTTTCATACAAATATAACAATACATAACAGCTAACATTTTCTTCAATCTCAAGGTTAAAATTAATTTTTAATACTTGTCTTATTGTATTTCTAGCTGTATTCATCCATTTTTTCAGTGTAGGCTCACTCATCTGAATCCTACTTGCTTGCCAAGTTCTCTAAGTCACATTTTGTTAATGCACCTCATCTGCTACTGAAAGCACAGAACAATATCATGATGCTATTTTCTTCTGCTCAAATTCCTTCATTTTTAAAATTGAGACAGGGACAGTTTTGCACTTGATGATGTGTGAATACTCACTAGCAGACTTTACTGTATTATTTTGTCAAATACTACCTCTGACAATCACATTTATGCTACTATTATTCAGCATCTCAATTTCCAACTCCATACTGGTTTTTTTTATCCTTTGTTTCCGTAAGGTTTACTTGCAGATGTACCTGGAGTCTTGCCCTACTGCTCCAAAGGTAATTTCTGGATATGAAATTCACATCTGGATATGAAATTCATATTAAAGGCTGATGAAAGGTCATTAAAAGTTCCCTGCGTAGAAAAGCCTGAGCTAGCATGGAAAATAAGAAGGAGTGGAATGGCTGGAGGCCGTGAGTGCTGCAGTGTGAGACACACAAACCACAGAGCTCCACCCTGCCAAGGCACCCATGGCTCTGCTCAGGCCCAGCAGCAGGGCTGCAGAGAGGCTGGCACAGGGCTGTTCCTGCCCTGCATTTGGACATGGGAGCTTACTCAGTCTTCCTCCTGAATTTAGCCCAGAGTTATTTACAAGTGGAACTGATCCAAAGTGAGGATCACCAAGCAGTTCCTCACTCAGTTTAACATCCAGCAGTTTGGATGCTGAGCACAGAGATTTCCTGCAGACATTACAGATCAAATTCTTCCCAGAACTGCAGTCCCAAGCCAACCTGTGAGGCACAGTGTGGCCCTGTGGTCTTTTCCATGAAATACATATTTGAACTCTCCTCACAGTCATCCCATTCAAAATGTTTTCTGAGTGGCCTCCAGCCACAGGGAATTTTAGGTTTATAATCTCCATGTGTTAAAAAACATAATTCAGCACACTGAAACACTGGCTTCTCAGGGACTTGGCTTTAGGGGCAGAAAGTTGTCATAGAGGAAGAGATCCAAAAATGTCACAGGTGATAAGGAGAGAGATGAGGTTGGAGAGGTGGCAGAAACACACTCAGGCAGTGCAGCCTTGGAGCCAGGCAAAGCTGGGGATGGAGACCCAGGTTACAGCTCTACTACAGCCTAGCAGGGTGACCTTAGACAATTTTTGTACTTATTTTATGAAAAAGAGAAACATCCTACACTGCCACGGGTTTGGTGTGCATAAGGCACTGTGACATTCAGCTGAGCAGCACCCCAGACGTGGAATTGGGAATTCCTGGTAGCTGTGAGCTGGGCTCCTTCTGGGCCAGACAGGAGAATTGTTCACCTCCAGCACAGCAGAGATAGTAGCATTGCACAGCTTTTAGTTACATCAAGAACTGCAAATATGATGACTATTATTCTAAGCTATAGAAAAGCCTCCCCTATTTCAAATGTTTATCTCAGCTAAACAGAATGCTTTGAAGTCTTTGAATCCCTGTTTCTCAGCTAAACTATGCAGACTTTCAAAGGCATCCACGGACTCAGGAAAGGGAAGAAAATGACAGATCTGAGCCCCCTCTCTGCTTTTCAGCATTCACCCTGTGCAACAGATTTAAACAAATTGGAGGATCCAGGACAGCTCAAGAGTTCAAGTTTTGCAACTTGAAATTCCAGTGCATTGCCCTTCTCTCTCCTATCTGCATTTCAAATTGTATTTACCAAGTACTTCAAATTTTTCTTTATAACAGGTTATTAATCTGACACATGATTTTGCAATACTTGTGCATTCAAATTTCTGCATAGTTTAGCAGATACATCTGACCTTGCTATTATCCTTCCTTTAGGAGATTTATACAGCATTCCTGCTTTGGAAAGATCATTAATTAGCATGCCAATAGAAAAAATGAAATTGCCTGCCATCTCCTATGTAAATGCTTTCCCATCTGTTCCTTTCTCATTTCCTCTGCACAGGCTCTATTGAAGGTAGCTTTAGTTTTTATACTGCTCTTAAAAAATAGTGCATTCATTGTTTTGCAATTTAATTCTGCTCAATTGTGTTGCATTGTGAAATGTGGCTCTATTAAAGTAATATATGGATTCATGCAGTCTCTCGGAATCTCAGCAAACTTCCAGCAAATTTGGTGGATGTCCTTTCCTTAATACCTATTAATTCAGCTTAAGGTCTAAAGAACCAGGGGGTTATACTTTTGCATCCAAGACTGCTACTAATAATAATTGTTTTTAAAAATGCTTCTATTTATTAATTAATAACAACTTATAGCAGTATTCCTGTAACAGCCCAGTGAACTCTGCTGGGGTTTCCACATGGTACTGGAACCCAATCCACAGCCCTGAGAGCTGCTATGCTAAGACAATTTTAGTCTGAGGTCCAAACCCGTGGGCTGTGAACCCCTCCAATATGCACTGAGCACTCATTTCCCAGCGTGATGCTCTCAAACCATGAGGAGCTCATGCAGCACCCAGAAGAGCTCCTTGCACAATGTAAAAGGTCAAAAGTGTCCATCCCTGTTCCTAATTTCTGTCCTCCACCAGAAAGCGAAGAAACCCACAAGGATCATCGAGTCCAACTCCTGGCCCTGCACAGGACCATCCCCAAAAATCCCAACCTGTGCCTGAGAGCATTGTCCAAACACTTCTTGAGCTCTCTCAGGTTTGGTGCTGTGACCACTGCCCTGGGGAGCCTGTTCGGTGCCCAGCCACCCTCTGGGTGAAGAACCTTTTTCTGATACCCAACCTAAACCTCCCCTGACACAACTGCAGGCCATTCCCTCAGGTCCTGTCACTGTCACCAGAGAGAAGAGATCTGTGCCTGCCCCTCCTTGGACCCTCACGAGGAAGTTGCAATTGCGATGAGTTCTCCACTTACTCTCCTCTTCTCCAGGCTGAACAGACCAAGTGACCTCAGCTGCTCCTCATACACCTTCCCCTCAATCAGTATTTTGCATTTGCTTTAGGAAGCAGACAAATTTTTCAGGGGTATGGAAGAGAAGGGACCAACACAACGCCATTATTTTTAAAAGCAACGATTTTTAACTAGAACACTACTGTCAATGTTTCTGATGTGGAAGCTCAAGATTTTATCTGACTGCTCGAAGGAAGCCTTGCCTGATCAGCACTGCAGGTTGCAGTGTGATTGTGTGCTGAGTCTTTGCTTTATGTTTCCTCTTTACTGCAGGTTGAAAAGAGTTTCCCGCTCGCTTCTGTTCAACAAAGTTTTGCACTGCATTTCCAATGAATTTCAAAAAGTAATTAGCCAAATATATTACCAAGTTGTCTTACTCATAAATATCAAACAGCAACATAAAAGAAGCATATGCTGTTGTGGTTCTCCAACTGGGTGCCAGATGGCAATGCTAAGATTCAGACAGAACCTCTGTTAGAGCCAGTTGGGAATAAACCACCACTCAGATAACTTTCTTGCAGTAGGAAACACAGTTTCCAGAAAAATCAACATTTTGCATGTGTCTTTCGGCTCACACATTTCAGTTTTTCATAACAGCACTACAGAAAGAGAATGTTTTGGTTTGTCAAAATGAAGGCACACATCTTCATTTGGGTTAACTGCACCCTGCTCTGTCCTCGTGCTGACAGTTTGTCACGGGTCAGATGTTCAATGTCCCCATTTTCATTGCAGACCTGGTTCCCAGGTGTCACAGTCTTGTCTGAGGTTGATCTGACAGAACACCCAGCTGGCACAACCCCCGTGTGTGTGTCCTGGACACACCAAGGATGTGTCTGGGTGTGGGATCGAGTACACAGCCCCTGTACAATAACATCTTTGAATGCACCCGTCGTAATTCCCTCCAGCATCTGAAAAAAAAATCTGGTTCAAGGGCACTGAGATATTTCCCTTCAGCCAAACAAAATGTCTTGCATGTCAAATCAGAGATTCTGATTTTCCAACCAGGTGTACACCACTACCAAGGGAATGGGAAGATTCTCTGATGCTTATACCTCCAGATAAGACAGGATGGCTTCTTGCATGACAAATTGCAAGAACTGCAAGGTTTGACCCAGAGACAGGTGAAATAAAAGAGGAAAAAAAAAAAAAAAGGTTTTGTGAATTTTAATCTTATAAAAAATAGGACCTTGTAAAGCACTGCACCTCAAAATAAGTTAAAAACAGGAACCACAAATAACCTGCAAGGGAAGACAAGGGTTTTTAATGAGGTTTGCTAAGCTCATTCTAGGGTGACATGTGGAAAATGCAGTGACAAGACTCCCGAGCTTTGATCACAAATGTGACACCTCCTGGCCAGACAGCTTATCTTGTTTATCTTGTCTGGTAGCTGGCTCATTAGGTACTCACTATCACACAGCCTGAACACAAATTTAAATTCTTCAAATTATTGGGCAAAGTTATGGATTTGGATTGTTTTGTAGCTTCAGCATGGCATGATCCCTTCATGTATTAACAACAGTTCAATAATTTTGAGTTTCCTGCCATTTGGAACTTGCTGCAGAGTTTGTGCACTGCTTTGTTTGCCTTTCCCTGTGCAATCTCTGCCTCTTCTTGCAGGTATCATCTTCCTAAAAGTTTAATATCTCATTCAAGTTCATTTTTAACTTCTTTAAAGCTCTGCTTTTCCAGACTGAAGAAGGGAGCTCTGTCAGCTCCACACACAAACAATGTCACACCAGGTTTCTCCTCTTTCTTATCAGTGTTACAAGGAAGGTACTTTCTGCTGCTATTCATTGTCATTGCTTTCCTTGAGTGTTTAACCACTGCCATTTCCTTTTCTCTCCTGCACAGACACAGTGTTTTGTTTTGAATAAGAAAGCCCAGCAGAGAGTCTTCATTAATTCAAAAGCATTTCAAAAAAGTGCCTTATATTTTCACTTCAGTCATTCTACCCAAAGGCAGCACCGAGAACTTCAAGGAGGAAGTACCTATTTAAGTTCTTAAGAGTAACTTTCATCTAATGTTACCTCCCATTTCTCCCTATCAAAGCAAAGAAGAAAACATTTTCATTTTGCAGTGAACAGATTATGTTTTTATGATAAGCTCATTAGAAAATAACTCTGCTCTTCTAGAATAGTTTTGTTCTGCATATCCTTGATTTCCTAAAGTCCTTAGCTTGGAGAATAGAGAAAATCTGATGTGCCAAACCTTCTGAGCTGGCTGCAGCCATGACATTCCACTGATTGTCTGCACCATGCACACCATGGCTGTGAACATTCATTCTGCATTCAGAGGTGCAAATGCATTGGGACATCACTCTTTAACACACCAATATAAACCTTCACCTTCCTTTTCACCCCCAAATACATGAGCCTTCAGTAGCTTTGGACGCTGGAGTCCTCTATACTACAAAGCAGCCTACTTTCAACACCTTGTTCTCAACAAATAAAACAAAGAGGGATGGAGTTATTGAACTTTCTGTATTCTAAGCAGAAAACTGATTCATCAGAAAGAAGAGGGAACATGAAGTGATCTCAGATGGTGTCGACAGAGGCTTCAGAATATCTCTAGAATCACGGCAGTGGCGATCACAACACATCATGTCTCACTCTGAGCCCATCCATTCAGCTCCCAGGAGATACCAGTGTGGCCTGGAGGGAGAAACAGGATCTGTAATGCTGCTACAGCAGAAGGAGGATGCTATGTGGTATTTTGGGCCATCTGCTCTCCTAGCTTGTTCTCTGCATGTCTCATGAAGACACAGCAAAGCCTTCAAAGATACCAGAGTAGTACAGCGTCACCTTTCCTTCAAAACTGCACAGTGATTTTGCAGAAGTCAGGAGGAAAAACGAGTTCTCCTGGATATTTTTGATTCATATAAAAAGAGCATTGCATAGTGTCTCATACAAATAAATTGCATTATTTATATCTTAGAGATATGTTTTAGAGTTGATTTCGTTTTTTTCCTAGCAAGCGTTTGCATTTGAAGCAAAAGGTTCCATTTCCAAAGCAGCTCAGCACAAACACCAGCCTAACTTCAGCTGAATGTGACTTCAGCACATACAGATGAGAAAGCCAAAACCATTTGGGTTGCACCAGAGACTGAATTGCAGCATTCAGGAACTGAAAACTTCCCTGGGGTTGATGCATGCTCTCCACCTAAGACAGCATCCTTCAACACACCCATGTGTGTGCCTGGACCACAGAGGAGGACACGCTATCATCTCTGACTCATCCATTACAGCAACAGACACCAAAAAGTTTTCCTTCTACATGGAAAGTACAGGAGTGATTCGTGTGTCTCTGATCAAATTCTCCACGCTGAAACACACTGAGGAAAGAGTAGGGATCTTGTCTGCTTCTATTTAACAGCCTGGAGATGTAGCCACAGTGGCCTAGACATCAGTCTTAAGCTGCACCCAAAAGCTATAGCTGGGAGAGGACACTGCAAGGGGCATTCACTAGAGATGCCTCAGGAGAGGCTGTAAAATCCAGGATTGTGCAGTGGGGATGCCAGGCAATCCTGTAGCTAACTGGGAATCATGCAGAGGGAATGCAGCAAGGAAAGGCAGGTTTCCCTCCCCAGATGCCAGTGGTCCAGACCCTGGGTGCATCGACAGACTCTGCAAAAACTTGTCCCCACTCTGAAGGTTTGGCTGTCTGAAGGTTTGGCTGGCCCCAGGGCAGCTCAGACAGGGCATGGCTACAGTCTGGGACCAGCCTATTGGGAAAGGGGCTGCGAGACCATCTGGGGGAGGCTCCATCAGGGGCTGACCCCCTCGCCTGGGAGCTGCCTGTGCTCCAGCCTTTGCCCTGCGTCCTTGCCTGAGTGATGCTTTATCCATGCCTTAGCCCAGCCATGGGCCCTGTTGGTTCCAGCCTGCTGATTGGAATTCTGGCTTGTCTGTGGACCTATCTTATCCTATAGCTATGTCTGGAGACCTATCCTGTTGGCAGAGCCTGGCTGCCACCTCTGGGCCAGCTCTGCTTGCCTTGCTCTGCCCTGCCCACCCCATTGACTCCCCAGCTCCTGGATGACTTTCCCTTGCTGAGCAAACCCACTTTGGCTTCTGCCCACCACATCCCCTCAAACAGGAGCCCACAGCCACCTCCTGCTTAAAACAAGGGATGCATCACTTCAGGATGGACTCAGAAATTATCTAATAATGCATAAAAATAGCTTCTATATCTCAAAAGTGCATTTCTAGAATTCCCAAGCACCTACCAATTCAAATGGCCATTTGCATAACTACCATGGGGTAGTGAGACATAAAACCACTCACAATTTTTTCCTGCATTCAAAACTACCTCTGAGGCTTTAGAAATTCACCTGCCTACCTCACATTCAAAGAAAATAATCTCACAGGTTTAAACATTGTATTTAAACTGAGCGTTCAGTTTTATTTCACCTTTGAATGGAAACAATAGATGCCAGAGGAAGGAGCATGTGAATGTCACATCACAAACCCTCCTCCTGCCTGCATTTCAAGGACAACCAGAAACAGCTTGGTCCCTCACTGACCTCAATACTCACAGCCTGAAAAGAACAATCACAGCCCTCAAAAGGGACCAAACAGCTGAACAACAAAGAACCTCGAAAGTATAAAATCAAACTCTTTTTCATAATGGCCACATGCAAATCAAAAGTCTCTGATACTCATGGTGGTGTTTAAATTCACTTAAGCATTGTGGAGATCAGATTTCAAGTTCCATGGGGGGGAAATACTAAAAAAGTGTTCGACATCACCTCAGTGTCCCGGAATCCTTACATCTCACAAGACTCATTGTCCATTTCATTGCAGAGCTGCAATGAATATGGGATGAGGGGGCTCAGTCCACCATAAATCCACCATCAGAAAAGCTGCTGGTTTTAAACTGAACTGACTTCAGGAAATAGTTTCCCTTGAATCAACAGTGCCTAAGAAAAGTAAAGAAAGCAATAGAGAACCTATCCTTCAGATGTTCCAGGGCAGACACTTTTCTTGTTCTTTATATTTTTTAGTATGCAAATGTGCTATTATTTAGCAGACTGATAGTTCTGCAAACAACCTGCTCATCCAAAAAAATGCAATTACTTACAGAAGGGATAATTAATGATCGTTATAATTTTGCCCACAGCCCTTTCTGAAATTAGAGCCTGTGGACTAGTTGTCATGTAAATATCTACCAGGAGGCACTACTTGCCATTAAGTCCTATCATTAAAATAAAATTAAAAAATCAGACAGAAGACTAGAGAAGAACAAAGGGACATGGAAAAAAGTGACTTGCCAAGGATGGCTGCAGAGCACATACCTCCTGCAACATAAACCTTCATCTTCCCTTGATCATCTCCTCTTACCGTATGTAAGTACAGACTCTGAATTTTGAGCAGTTGTTTCATTCTAACATCATTATTGGTAACTCTTGAGAAGCCCAGAGCACAATCTGTTCCTACTGAACTTTCCTTAATTATCACTAGATGTAGTCTTAATGGGTTGCCAGGAAGCGTCAGTAAAAATGAGAGAAAGGACAGTGGTTCAATAAGGTTAAACTTAAATTAAAATCAGAGCCTTTATAAAGGATCTGAGAAAGACAGAAAGGTTCATTCTTTCCTGGTTTTACAGAGGATCATTAAACATTAAACATTAAACATGGCTTGAAAAGCATCTTGCACCACCTTTGAGTTCCTCATTCACTCACTCTTTGGGCTGAACTGAGCTTGCAAGAGAGGCAGTGAACACAACAGAAAACCAGTCGCCACTTACCCAGGCAATCTAAGGATGAGCAGGAGTTTCCACTCTCTCTAAAGGCCTTCCAGGCCTCACAATATAAAGTCTGAGAGAGGCAGCCACAATGATGCATGCACAGAGCAGCGGGGTGGCAGTGCCCGCTAGCTTGCAAAAGTGGGGTAAAAAGGACGAATAAAGAGGATTTCTGAGGAGAAGCAGAACTGTGACTAATGGAGGCTAAGAGATCCAAAAGTGTGGAGTCGTGCTGTGGAGTCAGTAATTCTCAATCATCTGCAGACGTTTTTATAGCTAGAAAAATACATCCTAAACAGGTTAAACTACCCACTGCGACAAAAGCAGGCGCTGCTTGAAACAGGGATGGCTCATTTTCTCTGTTACACCTGTTCCTTTCACTGGAGTCTAATCAGTATTTAATACTCTACCAAACAGGGCAGAAATAATGCTTCCCTGTTTCATGTCCCTAGGCAGAGCTGTGATTAGTGACGTTTTCAGGTTGCTGTCACATTTATTTCATTAGCATGAAATAGCGTTGCAGCTCTCATTTGGAGGTGCTGTTTCTAGCTGCAAGGACTATAAAAAACACCTCAAATGTGTCAGCTGAGCAAAACCACTGACTGAGTTCATCCTCAATGGTAGATGTCTGTGAGACAACAGAGTGGGGGGAAGAGAAATACCTGTTCTGGTCTCCTCAACAGATTCTCAGCCATGAAATTTAAATAAACTCTGAACTGGGACAATCACTTCATTACCTGTTTTGCTTTTGATGAATTTTACATGAAAACGCCAAGTACAGTTATCCAACAGTGCCCAAACCCCTTACAGGCATTTTTCAGTCCAAATACCCTATTTATTGCCACTTCCACTATGACAACCTCCACAAGGCTGTAATGAACTGCATCTGCAGAGTCTTGTGAAATGCTAAAATCAAAAAAGGTAGAGAGGATTGTGCAGAATTTGGGGTGGGATTGGCCTTGCAGAGGGATACCTGAGTGTGACCACACAAACCACATCTCCAAGTTCCCACTACAGACTATGCAGATCCAGTCAGTGCAGTTAATGAAATTCCAGGCACAGTTCAATTGATGAGGCATAGATTCTGTCTTAGGGTGATGTGAATTCTTCTGATTCCACTAATTTAATCAACAACCTCCACTACCATGGGAACTTAGTGGGCTGGCTCACACTTAGATACCTGCAGTTCAGATTTCATCCTTAGTGTTTGTTTCAATTGCCCAAATGCAGGTAATGGCACCATCCAACAAACTGTAAGGAGGGCAGAGCTCCAGCTGTCTCCTGAGAAGGGCTTTTTTCTTTTTTTGGAAGATGGCCTTTGCTATTCAATTGGACTGTTTAAATATCTTATGACCTTCCTAGTGCATTAGTATCAAACTCATCTGTCTGCTATTTAATTAAAAAAAAAACAAACACCTTTTCCATCACTCTTGGAGCTGTACTCAAATGTTCTCCACTGGTTAGAGTAAAACCAAAATTTCTGCCCTCAAATTTTCAGTCTAGTTTATCTCTGAAGCACAAGCAAATTCCAGGGCAGGTCAATGAGTAGAATTAAGATTTATTATGTGAAGATCTATGTAAGTGACTCTCAAACTATCATCTGAACCAGGCAAATGTTCTGACAGGTACTGCTACATGCTTCACCATAAAATCTCTGAATATATCAGATGTGGGGTTGTTGATAGGTTTCTATCAAAGAAATATGGTTTGCAGTGATCCCCAAGTTGGGAAACTGCTGCACTTCCTCAATTCTTATGGAAAATAAAGAAAATTGGGAAAAAAAAGCTCCTTCTATGTTTACCCACCAACTGAGGAAGACAACTGGGCTTTTTCAAAGATCTGGATTTCTTTGAATACTGCTGTACATCAAGAAAGAGGTAGGTAATATGGCAACCTCAAAGGCTGAGGAAAATGATCAAGGAAAATGCATGGATAAAATCTCACTGATTATGAATGTTACAAAAGGCAGGCTGATCAAAAGACCTATTGAATGACTGTCAGGAATAGTACCCAGCCACGGAATGCTGAGTTTTTCTGAGTTTTGCTGTTTTAACTGCATTCTCTTGTTAGTGCTCTGGTCTGGTTTTTCTTGAAACCTCTGTAGATAAAACACATTTGATCTGGTTGCAATGACATTGCTGCTCTTTATCTCTCTGCTTTGTCTGGAGGCGTTCCAAAGAAATGTCACTGCATCATTTGCAATGATGCATGGTCACATAAACCCCAGTGTCCTGAAGTTTATCCTTTACAATTGTATATGCAGACATTAAGGGCTCCTGAAACAAACAGAAGAGTCAGTGCCTATGACTCCGAAAAATAGGAATCTTCTACTTGGTGTCCTATGGTTTTATTTGAACTTGTTACTTGGGCCTCAGAATCAGAGATTATTTTAAAAGCCACTTGTTGTTGTCTTGCCACAGAACAAGTAACGCTGTGCTTTCATTTGCTTAATCAAGGAGTGGAGTTCAAATACACAATGAATGGAAAGACACATCTCCTTTTTCTAACAGCACATGGAGAAACATTAAACCACTGGGGAAAAAATGAAAAAAATTCAAATTTCCCAGCAATTGGGTTGATTTATGTTTACAGACCTAATGTCAAGGGCTGCTGCCTGTACATTGTTTTTTGCTCCTGAGCAGTGTCTAATTTCTTCTGTGGGATTTCCAGGATCAGAAGTTACCATCTGGGTGGAAACAGGCTGCAAACTCACACCATTTGTAGCTGGTAGGGGCCAGATTAACTTCAGTGTGTTCTACATTACTCTATTGCATTAGGAATATGGCAAATGTTAAAAACCCATAAATCAGTATTAGTGTGGAGAAATGCCACCAAAATATACCCCACCTCTAGCAATGACAAGAGTATAACCCACTTTTAGGATTGTTAGAGTTATCACTTTGAAAAAGAAACTAGAGAAGGGTGCTACAGCAGCAAATCACTGTGAGAGCAACATTTTCTATATCCTAGCAAACAAGCCCATCAAGAGCCCGTCAAGAAGAAAGGTAGCACTTGAAAGCTGATGAAAGCATGACAAATAACTTTGACTTTCTCATAAATTTTTTATGCTTAGTAGAAGTACACAAAAATATTTTGGAAAACCATTATATCCATTCAGTTTAATTAAATGCCTAACATAATTGAAAGAATTCACTGCCTAGTTCCAGATGGTATGTGAAATGTATTGGCTTTTATATTAGAAAGAGTGATTGTTAAAATATACTGATTTTAATGAACACTTCAGATTCTTTTATAATAGTATTCCCAGTATTGCTGGCACTTTTCTATAAAGAAAATCCAGTTCACATGAGAAGAAAATAAAGTCAAAAGTCTACCAGCCTAAAAGAACCCAACTCAATCAATTATAGTAAATACAAACAAAAAGCTTCATCAGAGATTATTTGTCTTTGTAGTCTCAGCTGAGGTGGTAGCTCCTTAGAGAAAACAACTGAAGTAGCAGCTACTTCCCCCCAACATGGGCACTGATGGATGGTGGCTTCAGAAACTCTTTGCTGGTGGTTTCAGAAGCCCAGTTCGACTGTGGGCAGAGGGGCTGGCTGGGGCGCAGCCTGAGCAGGCACAGCTTGGACAAACTGATCTTCAGCCACAGGGAAATGTTCTCTGAACAACCCCAGGGAAATGTTCTCTGATCTGACAAACTCTGTGTGCAGTGTTTAGTTAGGTCTTCATGGGGAGATACTGGAAGTGAAGACTGAGTATTTCACAGCTAGAAAATTCCTGGCACGATCTGGGAAGCCACAAAATAACATTGAATTTGCTGCAAGGACAGTTTGATTCTTCATTTTCTTTCGTCTCCTCTGTGAAGAGGGAGTTGTTGTGTTACTAATACGGTGCTGTCCTTGGTCTCCTGGCAATGTCACTTGTGCTGCTGCACCTCTTCTGGGGTGGGGAGCAAAGTTAATCACAGATTACTCGGAAAGGGGAACAGGCTGGAGGAGGTGGCCAGACTCACCGGTGAGGGCAGAGGTAATTAATGACCTGGGATATCAGAGAGAGAAACAACTCTACAGCTGATGAAGGCAGAGCTTCAAAAGAGGAAAAGTTTAAGCTCTCCACCTGCTTATCCCTGGTGTGATTGCTATGCTGTGCCCAGAGTCACAGCTTCCTGATACAGACAGGGCAAATGCCCTGACCCCCATGTTGCTGCAGTGGGGTGGAAACAAGGCTAAAATTTCCACAGCTCCTCCAGGAATTCTGTGCCTGGTTGTTAAAGACGGTCATCAGATGGTGGTGGGACACCGAGGGTAGGATTCAACTTGCAAATTAAAATACCTAAATTGAAGGACCTATATTAACCTGAAAATCATCTTTATTTCTCTAGGCACAAATGGCTGTATTGGCTAGATATGCACAGGATGTAATGGGAGTTTAGACAGTCCTGCACACACTGGTATTTAGGTCTATTGATCTGTGAATTTAATGCCCCTCTAGTACCTAACAAGATTACCAAATGAGCTGACACATATGGCATGGAGTGGCTTTCAGAGCAGGCATCCAGAAAGACTGCAAAGACCAGAGAACTGTCCTATTTCCCAACTCCTGTTAAAATTCTGTAAGAAAATAGAAAAAAAATTGTGTTTAGAAGGACAGTACATTTTTTTGTCCATCCACATCACCACATTGGAAAGACTCATGATCATATTCAGTCCAACTACAAACCAGAATTACCTGCTTAGTATTTCTCTTTCTAAAAGTTTAGCACTTAAGCCACTGCAAAGGACCTATGCTGGATCTGTATTTTGATTCCTTAGTTTTGCTTTCCCCAGGATGTTCTAAAATCTGTATTGGAAGGCATTGGGGTGAATACAAGGACGTCAGGTGAAAGTTTAATGACCTTTGCATGCAGGAACTCAGATAAAACAATCCTTTCTGCCCCTAACATCTATAAATGTGATTATATTCATGGTGGATCATATGGCCAGCTCCAGCATGGAGAGGCCAAAAGTTGACATAACTGTTTGTGACTTACAAAATCTCTTGACTTTGAGGTTACTTCTTTTATAGGTAATTGGATCTAAGGTGTTTCCTCTTATCTTCCCAAATCCCTCTGTTTACTTTCAGTACAATCTACATCTGCAAGCTGCAAAATGGATTTGATGCTGACGTACCATTTTTGACAGAAAATCTCCCGTCCCTCTTCTCAGACATTCTTACAGAAATGCAAAAAAAAAAAAAATTCAGAGAATGCCTTAAGTCAACAGGATTAAGGACTGTCAAGTGCACTGCTTAGTCCTATCTACGTGCTAAGGATTTTATTGTACTTTCATGAGAACATTTGCACTGCTAGTTAGGGATGTCTCTGGGGTTTAGCTTTATTTTCTTCTCTTTAATAATAACTAGGGAGGTAAAAGAACTGCCAGTTGGGATAAGAAATTGAACTCCTGCCTCCCCAGCTCTCCACTGTCAGTTTAATTGAGTTCATTGCATAACCTTTAATCTGACATCCTTTACACTCAGCAGTGCATTATTTTACTAACCCTTTAATTATCAGTGTGTACTAATGCTGATGACTTGGACACCACGACCAGGCATCACACTGCTCCCTGGGGAAACCAGCACAGTGCAGGGAGATCCGTGACTTGAGAGCCTGAAAGGGAAGATGGGAAGGTGAAGCAGGGAAGGAGCTTGACTCTTGGGGGTAGATGAGTCAAAGGAGGCAGTGGATATCAGGATAGCAAAAGAGTGTGGCAGCCACCAAGGAGGAATAAACGCTCGAAAAACTGTGCAGTGTTGGAGAAATAGGCAGAAATTAGGGAAAGATAGAGAAGATATAGAAATTAAGAATAAGAAGCTGATTAAAAAAAAAAAAACAACTGACAGGCACAATCCTGACCTTAATAAATCCTACCGTGGTGGTGAGATAGAAGCAGAAGGCAAAAGATGCAGACTCTGCCCCAATAAAATGAAAATCTGCATTTAATTCAGTCACACAGAGAGGAGTATGGCAAGCACCTTCTGCACTTTGGTACTCTACAGCCCAAGAGTGAGCAGGGAACTAGGATTCAGAATGGTGTCTGCTGGAAAGACACATAATATACTAAACTTGAAACACCTCAAAAGACAGAAAATAGAAAGAAAAAGCAAAGAAAAAAAAAATCACAAGAGAGCTTAAAAAAATCCAATAAAACATTTCCAATATAAGTAGTGAGGATTTTAAAAAATAGTAATTTCTGTGTTAATATTTCAGACAAAAATCAGGATTTCAGAAAAAATTATGGTGAATCAGAAAGTTTCCCTTTTTTCTACCCTATTCCTAATCTTCACCCTTATTCTTTCTTCCCTTCTTCCTCTCTTTCCCTCTTTCCCAATAAATTTGAAAAAAGAGAAAAAGGCACAAACCAACCTTTTCCCAGCTCCAGAGAGGTGATGGCAGAGAGAAAGGACAGAAGATGAGAACAGTGGAACAAAAATGCTGTGGCAAGTTTGGAAAAGATATAAAACTTTATGGCCAAATCAAGTAAAAAGAATGGGAAAGGGAGGGAAAGAAAGGGAATTTCTTCTCCACAATAAAATGCAAGTCACGTCCTTTATGTGTTTCCAGCCCACACAAACAATTAGTCTTTTTAGAGACAAAATAAGGCTTAATTTATTAATAAAAGATAGCAAGTCTGCTAATATTAATCTGTGTTTTATCAACATAAAGCAGTACAGTTGCAGATCTTGAAATTTACTCAACATCAAAGAGTAATTTTGCAGAGTGAATTATGTATTGAATGTTTCTACATCCATCCAAAAGGCCAGTTTGATCAAGGATGAGGTATAACACACCAGAAATCTGAGAGAGCTTTTATGGGATGCAATAACAAGGAAGGATTGCACTGACTTGGCCCCATTCAGAGTCTGAGTTTATAAAGTAGTACTGGGCTGTGACAGAACAGGACAAAAAAATTCAAAAGACTGAATCTCTGCTGAATGTTTCATACATATGGAGCAACCTGGGGGAAGAAGGATCTAACAAGGTCTCCTGGCCTGCCAGTGCTTATGTCCTAATCAGAGAAAACACAGAAAGTCACCAGGAGAAATGCAAGGTCTCAGAGTCCAGCTCTCCAGGGCAGGGACCATCTGTCTGCTCTGTGCTTGTACAGAACCAAGCCTGGTGGGGTCTTTGTTAAAAAAGTTTAAAAATTATATTGGCTTTTACCTGAAGGTAATTTAGAAGCTGTATTTTGGGAATACTGATGGGTAAACAATGACCTTGACTGCTTTATTAAGATACCATGCCCATGGACTAATGGTTCTGGCAGCCAAGATTTTCCTGTTCTGGAAACATTTGCATTTAACCAAAGGACATGTCATTTACTGGGACTTTAATGCTCTGTAAGAATATGACCCAAAGCACAATAGTGTTGTTGTCTTTTCTACTTCTCATTAAATACCACTGTCTTGCTTGACCATGGAAAAACTGGAGATTTCATCCTTCTCAGCTCTTACTACCACAGATGGAGAGAACTAGAAGAAAATCATCAAAGGAACAAGATCTGACACCTATAAACCAGAGAAGAAAAACCGAAGTGTTGCATAGTGTGAGCTGCCTTTATCTAGCTGCCAGCTTCTTTGATGAGTTCACTTGGAGCATTTACACTGAACTGGGGCTGAAGGTTTTGTTTCTTAAACATCCCCTTCACTCAAGTCCGACTGTCTCAGTGCAGTTCTCACTTGGGCCCTGCTCATTACCAGAGGAAGAAGGAAGGAAGGAAAAAACCTCCCAGTGTCCCAATCTGCATTTATAACCCATTGCTCTTCTTAGCAGGAAACTGGCAGAAATGCTGTAAGGTTCATCTCAACCTCCACCCACGGAGACAGATGCTGACCATCACTTAACCCTCCCAAAGATCTTAAAAACAATGGGCACTATACTAGACTTGGAATACAATTAAAATCCCCAAATAAGACAGAGTTTCTCCTTCTGTTGCAAATTGCCATCTTTGATGTTGCTTTTAAAGATGATCAAGTATCTTCAAGGCTTTGGAAAGTCACAAAGTGGAAAATGTGTTGACCACCAATACAACGCGGGTTACAAACATCTCGAACAGAAGGCACAAAGGTGAATTTCTCTCGCCACAATTCTTGGCTTAGATGTAGTAATTATGCTGAAAGATAAAAAGTGCTCTTATGAAATCTACTTTTTAAAATGGTTTGTAGTTTTTAGGGCAAGAGCGTACAACAGAAAGGGCCAGCTAATCCCAATGGAGTAAATCCAGTCTGATAAAAAAGCCAACTTAAGTTAATAGCCAGTGAAGCTGCCTCGCTGAAGCAGATACAAATGTTGAAAAGTCCCAAATTTGGCAAATCTGTCACAAGACCAGGTATGGAGCAAGAAGGGACAGATCCTTCTCTGAGCAGGTGTCCAGGGACAGCCCAGGCTCCTCTGGCACACACAGAAGAAAAGCATTTCACAGCTCAAATGAGGACTCTGAACAGAGCAAAATTTGGGGTTCACTTTTTGCTTCCAAGACACATTTGTTCTTCCTCTTCAGATATTCCAGTCAGGCTGCAGGAGAAAACCTGGTAGGTCAGACTTTCTTCCAGAGAGACCAGAGGTTTGTGCATACTGGTTGCACGTTCTTTGCACCTTTGTAAGTCAAAGTAGACAAATTAATAAGCCATCAGCCATGGCAGGCTTAAAACAGCACCTCATCATGCTCTCAACATAATTATTTCATCAGAGAGAGGGTAACTGAACTGATAGGTGTGCAGTGCATGAAGATGAGCCTATGACAGTGCCTAGATCACATTCTACCCTGTAAGTGCCTGCTGTATGAATTCCAGAAGCTTTTCAAATGCCTGTTTCTCTGAAATGGAACCTGCTGTGGTTTGCCGTGGTTTTACTTGTGGTTTTCTTCTTTAAGAAGGAATTCTTTATTCTTGATGGAATAAGACTACGCTGAGATTTTTATGAAAAATATTTCCTTACCATCAAACTTTGAGGCATGAAGTATGGCTCTCCAAATTAAGTATCTGCCATAATCTGTGCTTTAGTTAATTTTGGTTTTTATCGTGCTTATGCTCTGAATGCAAACATCAAAAGTGAGATCCATGTGTTTCTAATGGTGCTGCAACCATTCCTGTATCCTGACCATTATGTGTTATGCAAAATTGGTCTAAGAATGTTCTCCATAGTAAGAGTGACAGACCTCAAGTGATAAAAGAGTTTACAAATAGAAATTCCTTCCTGCTTTAGAGCAGGATCAAAGTACTCATTTTGTTCAGACCACAGTGAGAATTTCATGTTGGAAATAAGGACTTCCCAGTCTGAACCAAGAAAATACTCTTCCTTATTTTCCTTTTCTCCATTTCGTTTCTGCTGAAAGCATGAGGTACAACAGTCAAACCTGAGTAGAAATAAATACATCACTATGGCCAAAGCACTTCCAATTTGATGTGTGTGTGTGTTTTTCTGACTAGTGGCAGATAGGGAAAAAAATGCCCATGCCTGCATTTATTTTGATCAATAGCACTGAAAAACCTTATAAAATCCCCCTTTCATCTGAACATGCCCTTGAATGAAGAAAATATAATAAAAGAGGAATCAAGTTCCTTCTGTGACAAAGCTATGAAATAACATTCTTTATTACTTGTTCTACCAAAGGAGATTGCAACCTCTGTATTTTAGAGACTGTTTTGGATATTTCAGACCACATGTGTGCTTAAATATCTGTCAGGCTCCAAAGAATAAGAATAATAACAATAACAGTAATAATAATTATAATACAACAAACAAAAGCAAGCATCTTTTTTTTATATACTGCAACAGAACCACTGAACCATGGCTCATGATCAGGTAAACAAAAGCACAAATTAACAGAATTAGGCATGAGCTTAAATACTGTGGATTTCAAAGGAATTCATCTTCAGACATGAGTAATTCCCTTTGCTGGGCTTCTGATCACAAATGCATGTTACAATTCCATGATTTATCAAGCTCAAACTACATTTGGGAAAGGCACAACTGTGTGCATTTCGGTATACTTGATTTCATAAACACCAACCTCTCTTGATGTGTGTGGAATGTATTTACCAGACTGAGAACTTCAATGATGAGGATGCAGTAAACCAGCAACTCAATCAATGACACTAACACAAGTACCTTCTATAATGAGGCTTTACAGAGATTTCTGTTCAGTGATTTATATCTCACTATCAAGTTGTGACAAAAGTAGGGAGTTTAGATCCAGACTTTAATGTATAAAGAACCAGGGGTGTTTCTCATATCTATGGTTGAGTTTAGAAGAAATGATTGAGTGCATGACCCAAATCCATGGAGGCTTTCTGCTTCTGAGTCATTTGTCCTTCAAGGGTATTAAATTTTATTTTTTAAAGTTTACTATGGAACACATTTCAATTTCAAACAGAATTTCCACCATACAAAGATCTATGCTGTGTTATGCATTTGTTTTCTTATAAACAGGAATGCTAAGAAAGGGAGAGTCTACAAATAGAATTAGTTTTCTTTCTTTAAAATGTCATCAACCCCATCACTTTCTCAAAGTGTAGCCAATATTACAGCCTGAAGCTAGGACTAAAAGAATGACAGAACTGATTTTAGGTTTCTACATTTACTGATCAAATGAAATATTTTGGATTCAAACCAATTTTGGATCAGAACTGCTTTCTTTATTTTTTCCCACAAAACAACGTATGTGTTTCAGTGTTTGCTGAACTCACCAGGGACCAGTGATGCACCTTTCCCAGAAAACCTCTCTTTATAAGACATCTGTAGGATGAAAATCGTAGATATCCCTGATAATATTGATAGTATATCACTTACTAAGGGCATAGAGATATTATAAAACTCTTTAAACCTAACCTCATACCTTCCTTGTATATAGGGGGGAAATAAAAACACTTCTGTCCCTGTGTGGGGTTGAGCTTCAGCTTCACTGAAATATTGCCTGCGACCTCTACACATTTCAGCAAGAAAAGATTGTGAATTCTGATCATTCTCCAAGACCCTTCATGTGTCCTGCTGGGAAGGGCAGTTAACCCCTCCTGTCAGTGGCTTGGAAAACAGATCTGTATTGCTTAGCCTGATGCATCCCCAGGCTTTGCAAGCACTCTGCTTATATTGGGTATCTAATTTGGGGACTTCATGCATAGCTGCTGTGACTTACTGCTATTTGCAAGTTGCAAACTGGCTGCATTTAATTTCTTTTCTGTACTCATTTTGGTATAAATTTCCCTTCAAAGAAGGCACCAGAACTGATCACTGATACCAACATAACCAGGTTTTCATTCACCATCTTTGGCACCACACGGTTCCATTCACACACATCCACAGGAAATCAAGACAGAACTGACTTAATTGTCATCTGGAAATCTGTAGTGCAAACTGCCCTTGTTAAATTATTTGAAGTCAGATTTCATGTTGGCCATAATATTTTTATTATACAATAGTAGTATACAAAATTATACACACTAGAATATATATATTTCCATTGTGGTTTGATTTTTTTAGTTATCTGTCATCAAGCAATCACAGAGCATCAGGCATCAACAACTGTACAGTTTTTTCAAGCTTTTCAAAAAGCTTAGTTATTCTTAGAACCATTTTTTTTTTTCCTGCTAATAAACTTATCTGTTTCTTACTGAAAAAAAAAGTCCATTCACTCTTACTCTGCTTCTGACTCAGTACTCTCCATTTTCTAAGAAGCTCTTCTTCACTGGAGATGCCTTGAAATCCTCTCATTTTAAATCAAACAAATTCAGCCTTCAAACAAGATTGGTTTAGCTTAGTTCAGTTTTTAAATCTTGTCACTCTTGCTTTCCTCCAAATTCTTTTTGATTTCTACTTATAATTCTGAAACTGGGACTCAAAGCACAAAAAATTATTCACAGCAGAATAACTATTTTCCACATCCTGTTCATACTACCCTTATTAAAATATCCCTTAAGAAATTCCTTACATCTTTACAACAGCATTAACAATGTCTACCTAATTTACGATCTAACACCAGTTCTTTCAGTGCTGCCTAGTGAAATACTCCACATTTTGTATCTCTGCATTTGATTTCCTTCAGTCTATAGATAGTATTTTTGTTTATTTACCTTTATTTCAATGATTTGAGGCTATTTGACAAGCAGGCCCGTGTCACTCTGTATTCTAATCCTGTGCTCTGCAGTGTCTGTAACCCATCCCAGGCTGGCACTGACAGGAAATGTCACAAGGGCAGATTTTTCTCCATCATCCAAATCAGAGAAAATATTGACAACAAGGCCCAAGGTTTGATGCCTGGGTACATTCCAGTGAAATTCTCTCCTAACTCTACAGCAAACCACGAATAGGTTCCTCGACTGCTTTTCAGGCATCTCTACACCCATTTTGAGATGATCGTACCCTAATGCATTTTCCTCTACACCTTTTGGGAAAAATGATTTGGAATGGTGTTGAAAGCCTTGCTGAGTTCAAGATATGTCACACCTACCACTTTATATCTACTTGGCAGATCCTATGCTTTTACAGGGATGACAGAATTTATACCTGACAAATCCACAAGGTCTATTTTTACCTCCTTATTATGCTCCACAGGGTTATTAATGAATAGATTCATTCTGCTTTGGGCTATTGGAGTCAGCTTGACTGGTTGACCAGTCAAGGTCAGGCTTCTTCCTTCCTCATTGTTCATTCCCCAAGTGTGGTTCATTCTCACAGGTAATTTTAGTAAGACACTCCTAACCTAAACAATTTGACTTATCTACGTATTTTGTAGCGTCTTCTCCTTCCCTGATTTCTCTGGCCATGTGTCTCCTTGCTAAATTTAATTGCTTTAATTAAAGGGTCACAAATTTCTTTCAGAAAACTGAAATAAAGAATAAAAATTTCAGCCCTTTCTCAGCCATCTTGTTCTCTCTTTCCATATTATGCAATTAGTTTCACTTTTTTTGCCTTTCACATGTTCCTAATGTATTTATAGTGCTTTTTGTTGTTGTCTTTTAGGTGACTTGCTTGCTGCAAGTTATTCTGTGCCTCAGCTCAACTTCCTCTCATTCCAAATTCTTGTGTTATTCCTTCACATTACCTTTTGAAATAGTCTGATCTTTGAGAGATGAACTTATGTAAATTTTTACCCACACTAGTAGATACCAAAAAACCATCCTGCCACAGAGTTTTCCCCATAGCATGTTCCAAGCAATCTGCTCAGATGCACCATTTTTTGTGATCACAGAAATGTCTCACCTAGGAACCTGCGCTACCAGACCACACAATTCCACCGCAAAGAAAACTCAACTGATTTAAAAATCTGATCCAAAAGTGTGTTGTGGGCTTATTTTTTTTCTCACTGTGCCCAGTTGTGTAATTGCCAAGTCTTTTGTAAGTTAAAATACACGATGAGCCAAAGCCACAAGGAAAACACTAAATGAGCTATCATTTGTGGCTTTCACATACCATTCTTTATTTCGATAATACAATTTAAAATGATAGTGGTGAACACCCGTAAGTGTCAAGTATAATAGCATTTGGTGTGAAATAAACCAGAAACTGGCAATCTAACTGTTAGGCTCTGCACTGGAGTCCTGTGCTACCTTTTCCTATTCAGCTTGTACAGCTGTGGGGAATGGCTGTCTGTCAATACAGCCGTGTGTTATTGTCAACCTATCTGTCCTTCCGATCAAACCGACAGCAATTTAGGCTGATTGCTATGCAGCCCGAGTAATTTGGGCCCTGCTCTCCCAGACACTCCCGTGGCAGCTGCATTTCCATGGCTTCCTGCAGCACACCTGCAGAAGGACTGCAGTCCGATGGCTGCAGTGCTACAAAACACCATAATTAGACCGTATTTATGGCTGAAACGGAACAGCTTAATTACAGGGGAGCTGGGATTGGGCATTCATGGATAGCTGGGATGTTACCTGATGTAAAAAAAGGTGAGTGCTGCTACTTCACATGCAAAGCAATCACTCAGAGTGCTTCACATGGTGGTGGATTTTACTGTAACACACCCACACACTGCAACCAAGAACCCCAGCCTGAAACAGGAACGGAAATCCAAAGCTCTCTCCAAGCATCCACGTGCTCCACTGCACCTGCACATATCCATTAGAGCCGGTCGGAAAGGGTTTGATTGCAAGGGAAAATCCTGTGCTTGGCTGTTATTTCCCACCCTTTGGTATCAGAGCAGCAGCACCCAGCAGTGCTGTGAATCAGAGCCTCATTTACCACCCACCACTTAATGTGAGCTGTTGCCTGGGATTGCTTTCAACAGGAGGTATTTGCTTTTAAACCGGGCCTCAAACAACCCGGGGTGGTCAGACAAGGGCACTGGCATATTGTGGGGGGAAGGGCATCTCCTGCCTTTAAAACTGCTCTGGGTTCCATCAGTTTTGAAAAATAATAAGGAAAATTAACCACATAACCTGGACCTTCATTCACAAGCAGGGTGGTGGAAGCCTATTCATTGAGAGGCCTGGAGAGTAGCATGAAGAAGTAAAAGAGGATTCCAAGAGATTACTAAAACCCACTGGTTTCACAGGGATAACTCGCTGATTGATAATTCATCACTGGGATATAAAATGCTTTGTTTCCATAAAACATGCTTGCCCCATGCAAAATGAAAGATGAACTTGAAAACAGCTGAAAGGAACATTTTTTCAAAACCTGTGAACACCAAAAACAGATTTATTCCACTAATCCACACTGCAGAAAACAGCCTGACTTCATGGGATTGTTCGTCCAATTCACATATCACTATACTTTTAAGACTACTACTGCTTTATGGGGTTTTACTCTGA
This sequence comes from Orthonyx spaldingii, assembly GCA_013397795.1. Classification (NCBI taxonomy): domain Eukaryota; kingdom Metazoa; phylum Chordata; class Aves; order Passeriformes; family Orthonychidae; genus Orthonyx; species Orthonyx spaldingii. The sequence goes on along the minus strand of VZTJ01000991.1, from coordinate 209,461 downwards.
CCAGTGATAAATCCCTAAATGCAGTAGAAGCAGAGAAAGAAACAGTTCAAGGACTTAATAAATAAGCTTGATTTTGCAAGCAAATAGTCCTAGGTAACTAGTTTTAAAAAAAAAGAGGAGACATGTAATTATTTGATGTGGTGCACACATAATAGACTTTGAGACAATTATTAAAGAAAATTCAGATGGCCAGAGTTCATTTCCTGTGCAAAGTTCTCCCTCCCTTGAGACTGCAGGCAATTGGGCTACGTAGCCCCGAGCACAAACCTCAATAACTTCATCTTTGGGGATTTCAACCCATTTGATCACTTTAATAGAAAAAGTGATGTGACACCTGTTTATAATCACAGGGGTTTCCTTATGTAAGTCACTCGGTGCCGAGTGAGAGGTGTGACCCCACACCCAGTTCCAGTTTGTGTCACAAACTGCGCCCCCATCATTTCAGAAACTTTGCATCTTTGCCTCTCAATATATCTCCTGGAAATAAATAAAAAAATGCTCAGCACTTCTCAGGAGAAATGCTCTGATGTGAAAACACCTACCGTACACTTTCTGCTCCCCTGTTTCTCTCCAGTGTCCAAAACCTGGGCAGAGATCTGAGAGAGCAGCTGGAGCCCAGCTTAGTACTAAAACTGAGTATTTGCAATGCTAATCCACTGGATTCTGCATCTTTTGCACCCTGTCCAATTGTGTCTTCTGGAAAGAGGCTAAAGGAAAGGTGGGTATGAGCATGGCAGAAAGAAAAATATCAAGTAACAAGGGCTTGTTTAAAATAGAAATTACTCCAGAAAGGGCTGTTCAAGAGAAGCTATTCCAAAAAACTCATCATGTGCAAAGTCTTATAAATATATGATGTGTTTCAGGGACCCACTTGTGTGGGTCACATTTGTGTGACAACACAGGATACATTTTTGTATCCTGTACCAAGGACACATTTGTGTGTTCTTGGACCCACGTTGAAAGTGAGCAGGACCTAACCCTACAACAAGAAGCAAAAAATCTTGCTGATACCTTCTTTTCTTTTTATTTTTTTATTTTTAATTTTTAGTGCACAAACAGAACTTGGGCCATGCCCTGAGGTCTAGAAGAAGCCAATGCCACAATGTGCTGGGCCCACATTTAAACATTAGACATAGCAGCTACTGGGTGGCAGGAGAAGCTTGGAGCTGCAGCATGGCCATGGCCACCATCCCTATGCCTTGCCAGGAGCCTGGCAGATTCCCGCTCTTCTCATATGGGGATGAGCAGCTGTAGGATGAGCAGCTTGAGCTCAACCTACCTGAGAAGCCAAGGTGGGGGAAAGTCAGCAGAGAAACCCTCTGATGTGATGAGAGTGCTGAGAGCCAGGAACAAAACCAGCCATGGGCCATTCCTCTCTGAGCACCTTCTCTTTGATGGCAGAGTGCCTACCCAGATTATAATGAAGAAGAGGGAGAAGAAGAGAGAGAAACAAAACCTAAAAGAAAAAATGATGCATAATGCAACTGCTCATCACCTGCTGGCCAATGCCAAATCTGTCCCTGAACCATCACTGGCCCCTCTCCTGGGTAACTCACCCAGTTTATACACTGGCCATGGGGTTCTATGGATATGGAATATCCCTCTGGCCAGCTGGGGCCACAGCTGTTCTGGCCATGCTTCCCCCAAGGTTTTTTTGCACTTCCTCCATGGCAGAGCATGAGACACTGAAAAGTCCTTGGCTTAGGGTAAGCACTGCTTGGCAACCCAAAACATCAGAGTGTTACCAACATTATACTGAATCCAAAACCCAGCCCTGCACCAGCTACTGAGAAAAAATGAACTCCATCACAGCTGAAAGCAGGACACGCTGACATGAGCTTGCTTGTGCATCATATTTGTGTAAGGCTGTCTGTACCTTGTAGCTGACAGGAAACTAAACTGCTTCTGTCGTTTCTTTATTTCATTTTCCAGCAATTTTCCACCAGTGTATGTGGGAATTTAACAAGAGTGACAAACTCATTTTGGGCTTGTGCTGCAAACCCGATCAGCTGAGGTTTTGCTCACATACCACGACTCTCTGAAGAGATTTGGCAGAGACTCAAATCCAGCTGGTGCTGGATGGGGCTTGGGCAAGTGATGCACTTTCCAATTTACCTGATAAACTGATAGTCTTGGATGGCTGCATTTTGTCTAATTTGCAAGAATTGCTATACAGAGCTTATTGGAATCATAAATTCTAGTTTTCTGGAGCTTTTGTTTCTACAGGTACCTGATTTTGCATTTGGACTCTTCTTGATGAAATGTCTTGTTTCCCTAATCCAAAAGATAGTATGATTACAGACTAAGGGCTAGAAATTATTTGAGACAAGATTAGAATAATAGAATAGATTGAGACATAATAGAATACAGGAAACACAACTGTGTATGCAACAAGCACTTTTCTTCCTTTCTGCATTTCCCCTTGTGAACAGTGAGTTTCACAAAGACAAGACTCTTCTTTTTCCCAGCACATTTTTAGAAAGTGTGAATAATATGGATCAATACTCATAAAGAGTTTATTTCTAAATATTTCTACACTTCATGTTATTTTTGTACCTGCTACAGATAGACAATTTTTTATGTATTTTTAACATCTTTCATCCTTCCTCTTGCCCACTGACTTGGTCGCTACCTGTATCTCTACCCTCTCTGTATTTCTTTATTGCTTTAATTCCTTAGATGTAACCCTTAAAACTGAGCTGTTTGTATTTCTTAATATCTTAGAGTGACATAGAAAGCAACAGAAGTGGTAGAAATTTATTTTGGAGTTACAACAGAACTATCTGGAAATTTTTAAACATTTTTTTTGCAAGAAGATTCTAATACATTGTTGCCCACACTTCACATATTGACAGACAACATCCAGCGACATCTGCTCAAGGGAACTCTTAGGAATAAATGACTGGTTTAAGAAAAATGAAAAGCAAGGACAATTCTCACTTGCCTCCCAGTAGCTATTCTTCAGTGGTGAAACTTCACTGCCCAGTCTGAAGGGATGACCCAGCCATGCTCAAACAGGAGACGTTGACATTTTATGACACAAAGCAACTCCCAGAGTTTAAGACAGAAGACCAAGCAGCTGTAAGCTGAGCTCAATGTGATGCCCTCTCCAGGAGGCTTCACCTTGTACCTGCTTAAAGGTGATGCAATGAGAACCAAGAATTTAATGGAGAATGACTGATGAGTGAGGGTCCCTGTGAAGAGGCTTTTGGGTTGATTGGAACACACAGGTTGTGATCAAGTATATCCTATAATTTCAGGGATTTATTTGGCTCCAGTTCTCTCGTATTTGACTGCCTCACCATTTGCAATGTATTTATTCTCTCCAAGATGGAAGGAATTGATATTTACTCTTTGAAGGGTGAAAAACAAGGAACTGAGAAATTAAGTGCACTGATCAACACTACAAAAACATTAAAATAGAGCACAAGGACTAATTTACTCACAACTAGAAATTGCCTGGCCTGCAGAGCACCTCTATCCATTTGCAAGAAGAGAGGCATGTGAGCTGTAAGCCCCTTCTTGCAGGACCTGAGCAGACCAAGCCTTTGAGTCTTGGCACTTGTTCCCTCTCCTTGCTCATCTCAATGATGCCCTTTCAACACACACTCTGGAAAAGCCTTTAATGTGCACAATTATTGGAAAGAAAGCAGAAACCTCAGAGAAGAAAAGACATGCAGAAAAGTGAGTAATGATTTTGTGTCCCTTTGATTTATTGAGTAGTGGAAGTTATGTATGTATGGTTATTTAATGCCTGTGGCTGGCTGAGCAAATTTGTTACCTAATTCAGAGTGCTTAATGCTGAATGGTCATTATGTTGCTGTAGGCTTAATTAACTGCTGGGTGGACTATGGGTTTTAATATACATAGAAGGTCTTTTACTTTTAGGAAGCAAATATTTTATTAATTTACCTTTTTTTTTTTTTGCATACTGTTGCAGTATTGACTATAAAAAATGTCAGAACACACTAAAGCCTTCCTGTCATGGCCTTTTTCATTAATAGTCATTTTATTTTCTTAGACTATTCAGAAATATTCTCTCTGAATCCCTATCCAGGCATAGTTTTAAAAAGAAAAAAAAAAAGGGATTTTTGAATGCATTTATGTCATCAGAGCCTTTCACATTTATATTTAGTTGGTACCTTTCGAGATTTTCACTGAGCTGATTTCATGGTGTAGTGCCAGCCCAAGCAACAGACACTGCTCTGGGTCTTAGGACATGTTCAGTACAAGCGAGGTGATGAGCTTGGTGAGTTGACAGCCCCCTTTGCTTCCTGATTTTCATGTTTCTGTTTAAGTGAGTGACTCAAACCTGCAATATTTCCACAATGACCCATGTCCCCATGACATTTAAGGGACAGCCACTGAGTCTGCAGGTGCTTTGTGATTTATGTCGGAGCAAATGGAGCTATTCAATTTACCCTGCATCCAGGACTTCATTACATAAATCCCGAACTAATCTCCTCTTTGTCAGAAATTAGACCCTGAGCTACCTAGCTGGGGAACATTTACCTTTGCAGCAGTGGGACGCAGCAACTTGGAACAAAATTTTAAGCTGCTGAGGTATTTGAAAGGGTTTAGAAAACAGCTCAAGGAATCTTTCTCCCTCACAAAGGCAGGCACAAATGTATCTGATGCAGTGTCCCCACAGGTGATGACCACTGCTCCCCCATTTCCCAGGAACATCCCTGGCTGGCTCACAGTAGCCTTAAAGATGGCCCTTGGCACGTGGATACTTTTTGTGCTTTATTCTTCAGAAATTTTGTTCTTCCTTAATCCAGCGGATTCCCTCACTGCAACCGTGATGATGAGAAGGTCGCATTGTGAAAATTCTAAAATCCATCCGCATCTCCTCACCACAGCACTCAGGCCAGCATTGTGTCTCCTCTGCAGCTCCCTCCAAGGGAGAAGAAAAGCAGAGGCAATGTCCCCATCTCCCCCAAGGCTGGCCTGTGGTGGGCAGCAGGGGGGACCAGGACATGCACTCTGGAGGCACTGTAACAAGATGTGAGAAGATCAGTTTCTCCATGAAATTAACCTCTTCACAAGCACCTCTGGACTGGCTCCACACCAGTCCTCATTGCTGGGCTTGCTTCAGCAGATCTCAGTTTCATGTGTGGCTCCCAACTGGCTAAGTGAACACTAAAATATCATAAAAAGATTGGAAAAAATGCTGTTCCTCTTTATACTGTTTATTATTTATTTATTTATATTATAGATAAATTTTTCTATATATTATTTATATTTATTTATTCATACTGTTCCTTTATTACTATGTATCATCTAGCATTATGTATTTGCCACCAGTGTGTCTGGTAGCACTTACTTTGCTACTGTAGACATTTCCTGTTACCTGATGTAGACATTTTCTATTACCTGCTCCTCAGTGTAAGCCACTCTTAACAGTGTAAAACGTGTCAAGGAAACTGAGTCCTGACCCATGGGGACTCTTGGAAAGCACTGAAGTGGTTAATTTATACAGCTCCAGTAAGAATCAAAGTACTTTGCAACAAGAATATCATATAAACTCTCCTCAGCGCAGGTAGTTAATTGAGTCTTGCAAATTTTACTTGCCTGCTCAGCTGGGATGAGTAATTATTTTTGATGGACGAGTAAATTGCCATTAGTGTTTCCATTCTGCTAAAACTGGAAGATTACTCTTCGTGGCCGAGCTGATAAATTTCCATTACAGTTTTGCAGGTCTGAATGAATGGATGTAGCTGCGCTTTCAAAACCAGACACAAAGCCTGTCCTGATAGGTACAGCCTCAACCCTCACTCAAACACAGAGCCTTTCAGCAGGCAGCAGGAGTGAATCCAGCAGGAACACTGACACCCTCTCAGCTCAAGGTCTTGCTTGGTCTGTGCTGTTTAATAAGGAACAGTCCTTATCTGAAATGCTGAGTACCACACCATGAGTACACACACCAGGACAGTGTTTGCTGTGTACCTAAAGCTCCTGTTTACTTCATTCCCATATGAGGCTTGATCTCATGGATCACATCCCCTCAAGCTGCCCTGAGCTGTCTCCTGACACGCCTCTCAAACCATTGCTGCTCTTTTCCCTGATTTTAGTGCTAGTGATTCCAGGCACCCAAAACCCAGCTGAACCCTGGCACTCAGGGGATGTGGGATACGGCTGGGCCACGTCACAGAGTCTGTGCAAGGCTGATGGAGGACACAAAACTTTCTATAGAACAGGCAGGAGAGGTCATGGGTGAGGAGCTGATAGCAGGAAAGACTTGAAGATTGCATTAGTCTTCACAATTCTTTACGAAAAAACCCTTTCAAAGGAAACTTTTGGCTTGAGAAATGTAACAAGGACCAGTTCTTAGTATTATACAGAGACTTTGAAAGGGAAGGGGTGTGATGGCAGGGACAGCATGAAGCAGATGGGAGAACTGGCATTAGGTGTCTGAAATTGATTGCAGTAGGTGTTCCTGCCCTCATGGAGACACATTCTCCAGCAGCCTCCCACCCTGCAGAAGTCTGCACTGAGCTCCCAACATTCCCACCAGCATTCAGGTGGATGGAACCAAGCTTTGAATAAACTACACAGCCACACCTGTGCCTTGAGCATCAGAGAGGACACCACAATCCCTCGCTGAGGCAAAAGCACACTCTGGAAGGGGTTGTTTGCACAAGCAGAGGAGTGAGGGAGTCAAAACCTTTGTCCCTACAGTGAGTTTCTCACCCCTCCTGCTGACATTCCTACACCAACAGGTCTGTGTCCCTTTTGTAAGGACTCTCTGTGTCCTCTGATAGAGGAAGGTCAGCTGGCTGCACCAGCAAAAATCTCCTGCTGAATTTTAAGCTGCATCTTATTCTGGAGGGTTCTTCCAGGAGATGTTTGTTATAAAGTCCTCATGTTCTCTAAGATGCTTTTCATGCACTCCATGTTTCTCTGTTCTTCTTTGTTAATAAGGACTCAGAAAATCACCACCAGGCTTCTCACACCCTTATTAAGAAGTGGATGCTGCGACATTGTTTAATTATTAAATAAACCTGCAGTCTGAAAGTAGCTGGAGACAGAGAAGGACAAAAATATTGTACAACAATTTTATCAGATGCACTGAAAAAATGGCAAGAAAATCTTCCTAGCAAAAAGCCTGATCAGGATATGATACAAAAATGCAGATATTTTCCAGATTTTTAAAAGTTATTTCACTGACATTTATAGATACAGTAGAATGTATGTAAGAAAGGCTTATTTGGGTAGTATTTAAAATGTAAATTGTAAAGCACTTTATTTGGGGAGAAAATTACCAGTAATTTTAGCAGCTCCAACTCCTGTCTATGGCAAAAATAGCTAAAATAAAATGAAATCAAATAGAATAAATATCCCCTGGCCACTAATAACATGCTCTCTTCCCTTTCTGTAGCTTTATTTAATTGTGGTTTATACCAACTGCAATTCTATCCTACTAACTTAGAAAGAAGCAGGCTTGCATCCTTACATATCAATGTCCTGGCAGATAAAGCACAATATGGGGCACTAAAGCTCAAAGGAGGATTTGAACCTTTCGTTTGAAGCCACAGAGAATTTGTTTTCATGTTGTCCCTCTAGAGTGATACTGTGCTACACCCAAAGCTCAGGGGTACAAGCCCAGAAACGGGCACAGCACCATGAATTTTTTTGATTACATGGGACAAAAGTGATGACTGTTTCTGCTGACCTTCAAATAGCATCAGGCACACCTGCCTGCTTTGCTTCTGAAAAACCTCCCTTCAAGTATTTCTAAATCATAGCAAGGCATTCCTATGAGGAGTGGCTGAGGATGTGTGATGGTTTAACCTGGAGGAAAGGAGACTCAGCGGGGACCTTTTTACTCTCTACAACCATGGGAAAGGAGGCTGTGGTGAGGTTGGGGTCGGTCCCTTCTCCTACGTAACAAGTAGCAGGGCAAGGAGAAATGGCCTCAAGTTGTGCCAGGGGAGGTTTAGGTTGGATATTAGGAAAAATTTCTTCACCGAAAGGGTTGTCAGGCATTGGAACAGGCTGCCCAGGGAAGTGCTGGTCACAAGTCCTGGAGCCCTGCACTCAAGGACGTGGTTTAGTGGTGGACTTGGCAGTGCTGGGTTGGGCTTGGTAATAGTAGAGATCTTTTCCAACTTCAGTGATTCTCTAATTCCTCAGGGATATACTATTTATTAATTGCAAGAGGAAGTGAGTGATAGTGTTGATGAAATTTCCATCAAACCCATAGAAAAGAGGACACAGATATTCCCTGAAGTTACTGGCTTACTGCTAAAAGAGAGGGAGTTTTTTTGCTTTCTTCTAACCATGGAATGAATCTGCATTCTCATCACATCACAGATATAACCTAAACAAGTGAGAGCAGTCCCAGGCTCTGAAAGCACCTGCACTCTCCCACCTTCACTGCATTTCCTAAACCCACTAACTTTCATATTTTTTTCACCTTGTGAATTCTCCAAACAACCACTCACACATCTTTATTTTGACTTATCAAGGTAAGAACTTATTCAGCCATACCTGACTGAGGGAATTTATCATCTGCCTTAAGGCTGCAATTCAAGACATTCTCAGAACATAAAAACACAGCAATATTTTATCTAACACCTTTCCAACAATCTATGCAAATATATACATTGCTCTTTGGTTTGGTTTTTTTTTTTTTTTAATTTTATTGCAACCAGGCACAGGAAACTATCACAGTGGCATCAGTGGCATGAAGAGATAAAATCTAAAAAATGTGCTGGATCAGAATTGTTCTGACAAGGTTCAGTGTAATAAATATAGGATGAAAACAACATCTTGTTAATCATCAAAACACATTCTCTTATAGACACCAAGGCTTAGACTGGCTTATGGGCAGCATAAGCCCAGCAGGATTTGACAAAGCATAGAGAAAAGAGATCATTAGTTTTTCAGAACCATAAATCTCACATATCCAATTTTTAAACCACTGACAAAGTATCTCCATAGAGTGACTAAATTTTTCAGATGGCATAATCTCCCAAGGTCTAGTGGCAAAACTGCAGGAATCATAAAAAGGACCCCAAAATGCCAGTTTATTTTATGATTTATTATTTAACTTGCAGCAAAATTATTATCTTTCTGAACTAAAGGACTGCACCTCTGGTCATGCTGGCAGATAGAAAATGAATGCTATCAACTACTAAATCAAACCAACATGTTAGAGACCAACTGGAAAGGGAATTTAACGTGGCACGTGAGGGACACCCATCTATCCCAGTGAAGGTATCCACCAGCTTCAGTGGAGCTAAAATTAATGGCAGGAACCAGCTCTAACAAGAAGTAAAGACAGAAGAGTCACATGTCACAGACAGCATGTGGGGTGGTGTAACAGCACAGAACTTTCTTTCTCACGGGAATTCTACTGAATGTTTATAAAATATAAAATAAGTTTCATGTTTGTAAGAATAGGTTTTGGAAAACAGACGATCAGAGTTCTGTGCCATCAGTCCCAGGGGGGTGGACTGGTTTCAACCAATCAAAACTGTATTCTTGTGTGTATATAAATCTGTTAATTAATTAAATAAACTTATTTAGCATTCTCTCTGAAGTTTGTCGTGCTTCTTTGCTCTGCTTTCGGTCCAACAGCGACAGGGTAGGAAAGGAATGACATTGGGATTTGCTCAAGTGGCTGTCAAGTGACTTGAGACTAAACCCTCATGGATGAGGGAATGGTGAAATGTCCCACAAGAGCCTGGTGTAAACACAGGTAAAGGCATGCACAAAGAAGAAATGACCCTAAAGTTTGCATAGAGAGTGATGGGTTTTGAGCAATTAGCACTCATGGGGGAGAGCTTGAGTTAAAACAAACAGATCTATGAAAATGTCAGCTGGTGATCAGGATCAGTCAAGGATGCAAGTCAAATGCTGCAAACGATTAGGCAAGAAACAGGGAACAGACCAGAAAAAAACATACAGGACAAGGGTCTAAATAAGGAGGTGTGGAATGCAGAAGGTGAGCAGGGAATGTTTGTTTATCCTATCTTCCAATATGATAATTGTGCAACATTGCTTTTAATGCCCTAAAAAGTGACATGGATTCAAAAGCTAATGGACAAATTCATGAATGAAAAATTCATTTAGGACTACTATATGGATGGAGAGCTCAGGCTTATGAAATTGGTGGAAGCTACAAAGATGTACTTGAAAATAGCTATGAGCATGTTCAGGAAATTTGAAAATCTGTGAATTTCAAGATACTTGGTTAATATCTAAACAACCAAACCATAAAAGACTGTGTTGTTTTTACAGTATTCCTTTTAGAATTTATTAATCAGCCACTGAGTAGGAAAAATACTGCAATCATAATTTACAGAGGGTCTAGATACAGAAATGTGTTTTGTACTCAATGGCAAAGACAAATACACAGGCGACAAGGCTGATGTGAAAACAGCTTGAGAATAGAAGAAAGGGCCAAGTTAATTGGATAAATTTATTTTAATTGCTCATTGATCCAACTCTAGCAATACCATAGTACAGCATTCTCTTATTTCCTCTTTATTATAAGAAACTCAAGCAGTCTGATGTAGAGTCATGATCATCGAGGGAATAAGTTGTTGGTTAGGCTGTTTTATTCCTTCAGGAAAAAAATGTTAGCTAGCTGTATTCTAATGGCTTTAGCCCTTTTCGTGCTTTATTCTTGAGTTCTGGATTGTCACAGCAACAGATAATCCAGAAGAACTCCATCAAAGTGATCCAAATGTATGACATAGCAGTGTGCTTCTTAAAATGTCAGTTTGCTCTGTTAAATCATCCTTAAGCTCTAACAACCTCTCTTCTCGGCAGAAAGCTCTAAGAGTTGTTCATGTTTTGCATTATAATCTTGCTAAGTGTCACCAGGCTTAGAAATGCAATAACATCAAGCTACCAGCAGCACCCTCATTTATATACCACAGAAACAGAATGGTTTGGGTCAGAACGGACCTTAAAGACCATCTAGTGCAACCCCTCCTTCCATGGGCAGGGACACCTTCCACTAGACCTGGTTGCTCCAAGACCCATCCAACTCAGCCTTGAACACCTCCAGGGATGGGGCATCCACAGCTTCTCCGGCAAACCTGCTCCAAGGCCTCACCACCTTCTCAGTTAAGAATTTCTTCCTAATATCTAATCTAAATATAACACCTTTCACTTTAAATCCTTTACTCCTTGTCCAATGCCTCCATGCTCTTTCAAAAAGTCCCTCTCCAGCTCTCCTGTAGTCCGTTTATGTACTGGATGCCTTCTCTTCTCCAGGCTGAACAATCCCAACTCTCAGCCTATTTTCATAGCAGAGGTGCTCCAGCCCTCTGAGCTTCTTTAAGGCCTCCCTGGGCTCAGTCCAACAAGTCCATGTCCTTTCTATGCTGGGGGCCCCAGGCGGGGTCTCATGAGAGCAGAGCAGAGAGGCAGAATCCCCTCCCTCGACCTGCTGGTCACTCTGCTTTTGCTGTAGCCCATCAGGACATGATCGGCTTCCTGGGCTGCAAGCACCCATTGCCTTGTCACATCGAGCTCCTCATCCACCCACACCCCCAAGTCCTTTCACCCAGGGCTGCTCTCAATCCATTCCCCACTCAGCCTGTATTTGTGCTTGTTTTCACTTAAGGGCTTTGCTAGAGAGTGACTCACAACAAAAACTCTTTGCCTGCTACACAAGAGCTACAGTTCTTCTCCAAAAACTGGCTGGGCAGATGACAACTCTCGATCCCTGATTTTGTTTAATGGAACCCATGCGGAAAACATTTTCAGTTTAGCTCTTTCCCTGCTAGCCCAGCAGTAAAATCAGATCTTTTCCAGGAAAGTAATCATAGCAGTTACCCTCAAAGCTTTCTCTGACTCACCCTCTAATTTATATGTCCCCCAGCTGAACATACAATACAGTGAAATATCCTTTTTTTAGTTTAAAGCAGGGATAGTTCTAAAATAATGATCACAAATATGTTGTTAGGTAATTCTGTGGTAGGGACAGGTGGTTACCTGATGTTAGAGCAATGCAGGATCACTCCTTTCATTTAAGGAACCAGAATTCTTCCAAAAATGGGTATTTATGGAATGCTGTTTCTTTAGTAAGCCATCTATCTGCAGGTGTATAGGAATGCCTCCTTGGCACCTAACCCAAAGGACAGCAAGAGCAGCACTCTCTCTTTGTGAGAAGCAGCTCTGACATCCACACCCTGCCCCTGGCTCCTTGGGACCGTATTGATAGCACCTACAGACCTCTTGTTTCTGCATCTCTCTTCCACACCACCACAAAATTCCTCTGAAGCACATAAAAAAATAGTTTTTGGGCATAGCACATAGGCTGTACTTTCCACAGCAATGAAGTCTACAGAAAGACTCTGCTGAAGATAGCCCAGGGGAATTTCCAGTCCCTTACAGCACAGTTTCCCAACTACCACTGACAGATGTTTGTCTTCTCTGTTCTGAATTGTTCTCTTCACAAAAAGTATTCTGTATTTTTTCCTAAAGCCATGCATAATTATAAAGTTTCTTCTAAAATCTAACCAACAGACTATTGTTGCAAATTAAGATTTCCCAGTAGAAACCTTTATTACAGAAAAAATCTTTGCATAGCTAAGACACTTAAATTCTTTTCTTTTCAGTTGTCTCTCTTTTCAATTAAACAAATACAGTTTTTCAAATTTCTTTCACGTTCCTCAACCCATCTGAGTTGATCTGGGCTCCTTCCAGTTTCCCTAATTTCCCTCCAAGCCTTAGGCCCAGCATTCAATTTCAGACTTCTCTGGTACCAAACAGAACTGAATAAGTCCTTCCCAAAACTTAAATACAACCATCAATATACCCTGGAATGAGCGCCACTATTTCTGCAGTTGCACACATTTTGGATCCATATTTAACTTGTCAGCAACTGTCTGTAAAAGCCACAAACCCCCTTTCCTGCAGGGAGATGCTTAGCCAGTTATTCCCCATTTTGTCCTGGTGTCAAATGACTTTCCTTCCTAACTACAATACTCAGCATTTGTTTTTCTTGACTTTTATCTTATTGATTTCACACTGTCACTCACATTTATCATGATCATCTAAAATTCTATGCCTGTCCTCTTTGAGAGTGCTTGCAATTACCAATTTTGCAAACTTTAATTGTACTCCTTATTCCATTATCCAAAATGCTTAAAGAACAAATATGCAAGATTAGTGCACACTCTCTCTTACTCGTATTAAAATATCAGCCTTTGAAAAATGACTGCAAGCACGAGGAAATCTGCAGAAAGATATAATAATTTTGTTAAAAGAAAAACACAAAAAAAATTGTCTTTATTTCAGAATTTCACCAATTCAAAGCCACTTTTCCCCAGTTTCTGCTTCCAGGAGTACTTGTAAAAGAAACAGCTGAACATAACCCTTTGTAGGGGTCCTACAGTGCTGACACACCACCCCCAAGGGAAACTGGCAACTAAACAGGGCACTTGCAAAGTCATAAATTCCAGATAGACACTAAGTTCGAGTCCCTTTCTACTTGGCAGCCAAACACCTGCATCAGTGCAGATGAAAACAAGTTATCCAGCACAAGAACATTGGCCATACAGACTGAGCTATAAGCTTGTGTCTAAATTACTCAAATCTGCTTGAAGAAGTGGTAGCCTGCTACTGATGTGCCTACTTCATTATTTAGCACAGGAATATAACTCCTCACCCTTCTCACAGGCACTGTCAGCTATCCACTAAAAACAAATTGCAAAGTTCAACGTACACCTATTTGCCAAATTGGTTCAGAAACAACGGGGTTTTACTTCTACGAAAAGTTGGGAAACATGACATGACTTTGCAAACATTAATCTTCCATTTCCAAATATTATCATAACATGAATGTCCTGAACACTTTAGATTCACTGAGCAGGCTCAAATTCTTCTACAACTTCTCTAATCCGAGACACAGATCTCCCCATCAAGTCCAAAACACCATTTCAGGCATGAAGTGAATACAGTCTGCTCATTTAGGGCCCTCTTACGAAGCTCCAATTCCACAGCATCTGGCAGACTGATGCAGTATTTATCCTCACCACTTCCCCAGGAGGTAAGGAATGCTGTTATCCCACTTAACAGTGAAGGACTGGAAGCCCAATAGATGAATAGCTGCCCATCCATGCAGCAGAGCTCAGGACAATGAGTCCCAAAGTTGGTGCATCCTGAGTCTGCTCATGAGTCCCCTGAGAAATGTATTTTTGGGTGAACCATCACTCAAACACAAAGTCCTGCTTTGGCAGCCAGGCTTTGCATCACCGTGGCAGCCACTGGCAACATCGGATCCCCGGGTCCCACTGGCTGTAGATTTCCCCTGCATTCACAGGTTTACCTGTCAACAGAGTATGTACTCTCTCAGCTATAATTTCCTGCACACCGTCTCTGGGCTAGGGTCACTGGAAAAGTGTGACAGGTTCTGATGCTGCAAATGCTGCAGATGCTCTCAGGAGTTACTCAAAAAGCAGCAAAACTTACCCCACATGCCCTGTGTGACCAAAGAGAATAGCTCATTTCAAAATATGCCCACCAGTTAAAAAGCCAGTTCAAATAATTAGCTTTTATTTAACATTATTTTCCACCCTGAACATCCCAGTTTGTACAGTCTTAGACAACACAGCTCAGTGCTAATGTACAACTCTCCAAACACTGCAGCACCAGTCTGGTGGAATAGAAGTGTAACAGGCAACTTCTGCAGCTGTCATTCTTCCTAATGAAGAAAAGAGTCCCCAAATCAGGTTTGGCCTAAAGAACCTGCAACAATAACAAGTCACCTGCTTCTCTGCATTCTTTTGGTCAAACTCCATGGCATTAACCAGTTTCACATTTCTCCCCCACACAGTGATTGCTGTAAATCATTTTGTCCAAAGGTACCACTCCCATGGAAATATGTCTGTCTAGGGCAGGGCTGAAGTAACAAGAGGTTTGGCAGAGGTGTGAATACGCTAAGGAGTAACCAGCTCACAAAACAAACAAACAAACAAACAGACACACAAAAAAGGGAATCATCTAGGAAGAAAACATTCCACATCAATATCAGGCAGATTAAGCAAATCCAGTCCTGGTGTAACCTGTGCTGCAACAGTGATCTCAGTTATCTGTGTCCAACACATCATGAAATGGAAAAGGCAGAGAAGCAGTAATGGTGCCAAGAGACCCATCTGAGGACAGATCAGTGAAACACTCATCACACCCAGGCCTGCGCAGGAAACCTCCAGATGTCCCCTCTCCTTCCCCACTCCTGCAAGGCCTCAGAACTACTCTGCTCAGCATCATTCCTGCCAAATTCCCTCCTCCCTGGGACACAAAGGTCTGCTTACAGCAACACCCACCCCTAGGAACAAACGACAAAGATTTCTACTTGCACAAGAAACTTTTTAGCCTTCTCCTGATGGACACCAGGACATCCTCAACCAGAATTCCAGGCTGCTCTTGGCCACACCTGATGTGTCTCTGAGATATCCTATCCCCCCTGCTCCCTCGCAGGCAGCAGGGGCTTGTAAGCTGGTTGGAGCCTGGGTTTGTTGGGTTTAAATATTGCCAGCCCCCACAGCACACTCAGGGTGCTGAGTGCCCACCCCAGCCTGCCTACCTGTTTCACTGGAGCTGCCTCCTCTACAAAGAAATCTTCCATTGCTGCAGCTGCTCACGTCTGTGCGAGGAACCGGGGCGAGGGGCGGGGATGGGGGTGGAGGGGAATCCTGGAAACTGGCACAACCTAGATACACAGACTGGCAGAGCAACCAACGCTTTAAAAAAAAAATCTTAATTAATTACACAGAATCCAGCAAAATTCTGAACAACTGAGCTGGCTCTGGGGTTGGTGAGGTTTTTTAAAGAGCTCATTACTCCGATGAGGCAGAAGATACTTTCAAAGGCTCTTTGCTCTCTGCAGAGAAGTAAGCAAGGATGGCAGCCATCCTTTGAAGAAGACACACCACCAGCAGCCAGCAGCGTGCCTTGGCATGAAGCTGAAACAACACCACAGGGTGCTTTTTATCAGTAGTGCTGCCTAAAAAGGGGCAGCTATTTAACCACACCAGTGCTACACTGGGGTCTAGAGGAGATAGTGGGAGTGTAAATGCCCTTCTGCAGCAATGGCAGGTGGAAAAAACGAGACAGAGGCATCCTGCAAAGGCACCCTGAAGGTAGACAGGCTTTGCAAAGGCTGGTCTTGGGCTACCAGTTATGGTTTCACATGGGTCAACAGCTTTGAGTGACTCCAAAGGGAAGAAATTCCTGCCAGGACAACAGCTCAGGCACTGCTTTTTGCCCTGCAAAACCACTGCAGGCTGTACCCAGGTGGCTGGGATACATCTCCACGGCATTACTGGCAAAATTCCCTACTGATTCCTAGGGGTCAGGATCAGGCCTGCAGGCACAGAAAAAAAACAACTCTCTGATGAATGCCAGGTCTTGCCATAATAACTAGAGGTTTCCATAATTCACGAGGAAAGTATTTAAAATAGCCTGAACAGTTGTAAAAAGCAGCAGAGGATTCCTGAAGTAATAAAAATCTGTTCCCCAAAGAGCATGGATTTGGGAAAAAAAGTTATTAATTGAAAAGTTAGCGATGTAGGATGGAGAGTAATATAACTGGTGAAGGGGAAATGTGCTTCAGATCTTCACAGAAACAAAATGAGTTGGAATCTCTCAGCTTTTCACATCACAGCTTTCTTCCTAGCAATTACATTTTTTTTTCTGATGCAAGTGGAGAAAATATACTTTGAAAGTTCAAGAAACTCCAAGAAACTCTGTAGAAAAATAAAATTACTCAGAAACTTGTTTTTAAAACTACTACAGCACAACCAGACACCAAAAGCAAACCCTATTGGGTTCATTGCTAATGAAATGACCTCTAAAATCTACATTTCATTAAACGTGGTACACAATAAAATGCCACAGGGGAAACATTATTTTATTTTGTAATATCTAAAGCTGTCACTTTCTGCAACAACCTGAGGCTAAAGGAAAGCATATTCCCATGAATAATTAGCATTTGGCATTAAGAAGTATTTTATCAAGAAAGCTGCCATAGCTCTAAGTAGCCCAAGCAGAAATGTTGAAGAGTCTTAATGAAAAGTTAGTTAAAGTGACTGTTGGTCTCATCTACTGATTTGCCTTTTTAGAGTTAAAATCAGAACGTTTTCATTACTGTCAATTTTTGTTTTAGCATTAATGAAACTAAAGCCATATGAAAATTTCAGTACAAAGGAGAAGAAAGATGGAAAATATCATCAAGAAAAACAATTATTTGCAACATTCTTACTTGAAAACGGCACTATTCCATGTTTATAAATAGCCCAGTTCAGTAAATCACATAAGCAAATTCTTAATTTTAATGATACAAGCTTTCTGGAATGACACTTGATGCTTCAAAATCTAATCTGCTCTCTACAATTTAGAGGACAGACTTCACCACATTTTACTATGCATAAGAATTTTTGCTGCAAAAGCAAAATCTCATTATTTTTATGTCCTTTTTCACCTGTTTGCAATTAATAGTTCCTTTCTGTTTCTGAGAGCTGGGGGCAGGAAAAAAGAATACCATTTATGGCATATTACCTGCTGGCATATCTAAAGGACTTAGCACAGGAAATTACTAGATATCAGTTTCCCTGCAATAACTATGCACAATTTCACTTTTATGACCTGGCACTCAGAGGTAAATGTAAGGTAAGCTGAGTTAATCAAGCCTGGGCTGATTGAACGATACCTGGAGCAAAAGGGGAACAAGCTGCCTCACAGAGCTGGTGGTGGAGCACGACAGGTTGATATCAACAATCCTGAATCAGCTGCCCTGAGGCAAATGCTGGAGTGCAGTAACAGGTTCACATGGCAAAACTTCCACAAATCAGGAAGGTTAATACATTCATCAACTCTAAAGAATGTTTAAAGTCATTTATCCCAGAAATTCCAGTGGTTGCAGGTCTTCTCTGAATTTGAATTCTGTTTGAATTAGACAATTCATTAGTCCTGACTGAAAAAAAAAATCCCAAACTGGAGTTCATCACAAAAAATTCTTGGCAATTTTTTCAACTAGCAGGCTGCACCTACCTGTCTCATTTGGAAATCTTTCCCTACCTTGAGTTTCCTTTACTCTGCTCTATTTAACTCTTTTTCAAGCAGATCAGAGAGATGACGTGATAGAACCCTGAATTTACATTTTAAAAAACAAATATTTCAAACTCACTCCATTCAGTGAGACATATTTTTCCTTCTCTAATGCAACATCAGAAAATCTCTTGATCCTCTTCATTGTGCTTAACACTTTTTGAAACACGGACACTTGTCACTCATATAAATTTAATTAACAATCCCATCAGGGTCAGTAAAAATCCACTGTAATTTTCTTCTTCTGGTTAAAGGTCAAACAGTTGTGAACATTTTTGGACACACTAATGTACAGGGAGCTTGTCCTTCACTTGGTATTCCTCAATGACACCGAGTCTTTTTTCACAGACATTACTTCCCTCACCCTTCAAATATAACCCATCTTTTTTGCTGTCATATGTGACTGACTTGAAGTAGATGGGGTTTGTATTCTTTCAACAGATCCCAACTGTCGTGCATCTGTCACGTTATCTTCAGTATTGACACAAAGGTCCGTGTAATAATCAGAAAACTTGGTCTGCCATTGCTTCTTGTATTCTTATGGGTGAGTTACACAAGTTTTGAGAGGCTGGACCAAGAACCAGCTCGTGCAGGACTGAGCAGCACGTTAACCTGTGATTATTCTCCATGTACAATTTGTCTGTTATAAAGTTATTGGCCAGATAACAGCTTAACCCGTCTGAACATGTTGAAAATGTTGATACCTTTGGGATTTCACCATCTTTGTCTTCTTGCTGTAGAAACTCCACCTTCTAATTTATTATAATGATTACTACCAATGTTTTTTTCTTTACTTGCATCCTGACTTAGTATTTTTATATTTATAATCCCTTCTCTATTTGCATTTGAAATTTGCCTTGCACCTTTTCTCAAATACAGGCTAGAAAAGAAAAACAGTAATTTTTCTTTCTAGACTGAGTAGTCAGGTCACTTAAAAGGCCTAGTCCTGAGCAGAACACAGAGAGATCCTCTTGTCAGTTAGTGTATCTGAAGCTTTCCTGAGATTTAGTTCCCTGAAGTTCATGGCCTTCAACACTTGTTGGGAATTCTGGACTCAAAGCAACATGAAGAAACCACAGCAAACCTCTGTCAAAGTTGCCAGCTGTAGGTTGGCCTTTCTCTTCTGAGATTGTGTCATTCCTACTCGATTTCTCCATGAAACAGTTAAGGAACCCAGCCTTGCTTGAAGAAATCTGAACCTTCAGAGGAACCTAACCTGAATTTTGAGAACTTAAAGCCAGGAGAGTTTGACTTTTGCTGGGCTTTTCTCACAAATATTCTGTGCAGGTCAAGTGCTGAGCAACATGAGTGTAGCAAATACTGCCACCCACCTTTCCTGCATGCAGGAAACACCAGCAGCAGCCTCCCAACCAAGCTAAACTCACCCAGTGATATGGGGCCATGACAAGATGCTGATAACTTGAAATGTTCTTGCCTTTGTTCAATCTACAGTACAGAAAGGCAAGAACCATAATATTTTCCAGTTCTCTTTTCAGCAATATTTATCACTTCCTTTTGCCAAGTATTTGGATGAAGGTTATAACAATTACAATGTCTGAAAAAAAACATCCTCTGATTTACTGGTCTTTGCATTGTAAACAGAGAGTTCAGGACAGAGGGATATTTTTAAAAATCCAAATAGCACAGCTCAGTTTTATTCCTTCTTTGATACTGCTCTTTTTTATCTTGCTACGGTGTGTCTGCTCCATGTGAAAGTGAGGTTGCTATGGAAACTACTCATTATTTTTCAATAGTAGGCTAGCTACTTAATAAAAATCCTACATCTTTTTAATCCCTAGAGAGTCCTAATTTATCCCATACACAGACTTTCCTTCTTGACAGTTCCTTTAATATTCACTGCACTACAGTGCACATTAATCTGAACATGTCCAACAAATCCACAAGTTACTTCTGAAATCAACTTTCCAGAAAAGTTTGGGTTTTTAAAAAAACCATTTTTTTTTAGCTTGTCTTTTACCTGCTTATATTTCTGTGAAAGATTGTAGGTACGAACAGCAAAGCCAAGAGTGGGCCTGTGTAAGAGTCAGACATGGAAGAAAGAAACCAAAATTCCGTTAGCTCTAATAAATGGTAAAAGCTGCAGGAAGGGAGGATGGACCATGGTCCTGTTGGCCTGGAATTGGAGTTAATTCCTTACAGCACCACAGTCTTCCCTGGCCCACAGCGGCAACGTTCTTGGTCTCTTCTTTCCTCAATTCACCACCTGTAAAATAGGTGTTGCCTATTTGGCAAATTAAAGCCAATTTCCAACAGGAAATTTCCTACTTGGAAATTGAAGCCCTCCCTGTCTGACAGACTAAATTCACCAGTGATTGTCTCAAGCACTAAGGACCAAACCACATCAGGGCAGTCAGAGGGTGGGAGTTGTGGGGACTCTGCAATGTCACCACGTGTTACAACTTCCCATTTCTCTCCTTAGACATGCTGTCCCTCCTTTTGTTTACCTTTTTTTCAAAGGAGCAAATTAAGTAAGTGTTAATGATGAATGAATTAACTCTTTCCCACTAAAATCCTTTTATATTGGGTTCAATATTCTACATTGGGTTAAGTGAACGTTGTTGGTTGTATCTCCTAATTTCAGAACATCTGCTAGTGTTTAACAGAGGCTCCTCTCTCAGGCCTGAGGATGTGGCTAATCCAAAATATTCATTCCCCTCCAAGGATCTGACTATTGCCACATTTCTTACTATTTATTTGAGGCAGATCAGCGGCATTTCAGTGGAGTAGCTCTCACCAGAATGAGAAGGAAAACTAAAGGAGCTGCAGTAGCTAATTCTTTCATCCCTCCTGGATTAGGCATGTTTGAAGTGCTTCCTCATATTATTACTGGATTTAACTGCTTTGCCAAATGACAAAACTCATCCAATAATACACACTGAACAGCAACAGGAACTCCAGAATTTAATGAAAGCAGAATTAGACTAACAGAAAATTAAACTATCTCAAGTATTTCAGAGATCACAAACAGTTTCATGGTTGTTGCTGTGACTCTTTTTCCCTCTACATTTTCCTCCAAACAACCTTGCATGCCTTTCATATGGGCAATCACAATTAAACCTGATTAAAATTCAGCCACAGGTGAGAACACCTAAAGGGAAACTTTTCAAGCTAACGTGTGTAGTTTTAAGTCTTCCTACATATAATCAGCTTTTCCTTATGGGATTTCTAAGAAGAATCAGCTTTCTCATTCACTGCCTATCAGTCCTTGCACTGTGCCATTTAATCAAATTTTTACCAAAAGAAGGAATACATTGGGGTTTTTATGTAGCTCAAGAAGCTTCCCTACTAGCAGGCTGCTTACAGGTATTCCATACCAACATCAGACAACATAAATAGATCAATAATTTGTCACACGCAGTCTGAAAAGATTTGAAGTCTCAAATGTCTTTACCACCAAATCTGGTAAAATACTGTCAACATACTCAATATTCTCCCCAGCCTTTTTGTCTGGTACTTATTACCACCCTAGGACAAGAAACTCCAGAATTTATTCTTGTTCACTGTAATTGAAACTCCTTCCTGCAAGAGTTTTTAGCTTTTTCCTGACCTCAGCTGAGAAAAAATTTCCCCATGACTCTTTCTGTATTGCAATTTTACTTGGTTGAACTCTGTCACTTTTTTAACATTTCCCGAAAGACAGAATATGGCTCACAATGATTTTTAAAGTTCTATAGTCCCTGAACCTATAAAGTTCATAAATATATCCTAAACAGCTTAACTGAACCAAAGAATTAGTGTTACATTGTAGGTGGACACAGAGAAAGAATTATACATTTTATTCAAGGAGATTTAAATAAGAAAGCTGAAACTGAGAACGGATGAGTTAAACTGGGGGGTAGGCAGCAGAGCGCTAGAAGGACATTAAAATACTGAGAGTGGGGCTCTGGAGCTCTTCCCTGAGCCTTATTTCTCTTAGCAGGAAGAATTTCTGCTCAGCAAACCCTGCCCTCTGGTGACTAAATGCCATTAGTGCCATGCATATATAAACATTTGGGGGGTTGCCTCTTTGCACATACATTGCCAAGAAAAAAATGCAAGCAAAAATCCATTCAGATTTGGATTGTATTTGTTCCCTCTTCAGATATTAATGGAAATTATTGATTTTTCTTTTTCTTTTGTTTCAGAGAAATGTTCATGCTACCAGCCCTGTACCTTATGTACATAAACATTTGGTATTGTGTTCACCCTTTTTCTCTGGAAACAACCAGACTGATCACACAGTGGTGCAGATTTATTGTGCAGCCTCACCCTTCTGCCACTGCAAGGGCAGAGGCCTCAGCCTGTCAGGTGCTGGACAGAGGAACATCCTTGAGCCCATCCCTGGCCCCACACCTGCAGAGCTGGGATACACAATTCACACACTGGGTATTGCTCCTCAGAAATCACCATAGCACCAGGGAACTCTGGTTAAGAAAATCATGGACACCAGAAATGATTGGCATAATCAGGTTCCTAAACTCATCATATTTATACAATCAGAAATCAAAGCCTTCCACAGACAGCAAGAAAATTGTGAAATCCAGGTATATACATATCTTTGATGAAAGCCTTTTTTCAGACTTCTTATTCAACTGTTTCAGTTAAAGCTATTTATTAAACTATTTTCCTAAACAGGTATCAGCTCAGCACACAACTATGCTTCTTTCTTAGCCACATAAACAGTGTATGCCCTCCTCCCATCATGCAAAAACTTGTCTGGTTGAAGCATAGACACCTTTACAATTGCTATAAGCCAAAATCCAAGCAGTCATCAAAACCAAAATAGCAGTTGAGGGGCAGAGATCAGCAGGTCACTGGATTTTTAGAGCAGTTGCCAGAGTTTATATATTCACTGGCAACTCAGCTGAGAGCTGCCAGGTGCACACACTGTGTTCCTCTTTCAAAAGAGAGGAGTTACCAGAATTTTCAGTGGATTTATTTTCCCCTGCTGCTTGTTAGGCAGCATCAAGGGCCTGGCACAAAACTTGTCATGCTGAGACACACCTGGACAGGCAGGTAGAAAAGTAAGGGAGAGGCCCATAAATCATAACTTCTTTCCTGTCCAATGGCTCCACACCACAAAATATTGGGGTTTTAGCCAGTCCCAGGCTGGGAGCTGCACTGTGGAAGAACAGTTGGGTGTCAGGTTGCAGAGAAGTCTTGGAAACAAGCTCCAAGTGACCCACAGAGCACTGAGCTGGGACTGGAGGATAGCTGAAAGACTGGAAACAGCTGGGAAAACTGGTTAACTGAGAGCATTTCTATTGCTCTCATTACTGCAGGACCCATTTGCTCTGTGGTGTTAAACACTACAGCTGCTACAAAGATGGCTTGAGAAGTTCTTATGGATACCACAGCCAGAAAACTTCCTGCCTTCTCCATCCTCTGCCAGGAACACAAATGTCTCTGGGGCCACAAGATGACACACTGGGGGAAAGCCAGAAATATCCCCAGCAAAGGGATGAAAGATAAGTTTTACCCTGCCCCAGAACTCGCCCTTGGCTCCCAGCACTGGAGCTGGCAGTTAATTCATTTCAGTTCCCCATCGTTGCTATGAGAGAGCCAAAACTTGAAAAATACTTCCAAGCTTCATCCAGTGGATGGGAAAGGGAGAGAAAGGTGCTGTTGATCAGCAACGGAAGAGGCCTGCTGGCTCCCCAGGCCTAACATACAAGTCAGCAAGGCTGCTCCCCTGCCCGCTGAGGATTCTTTGGGAAAGCAAGACACCTGCAGCAAGAGCAGTGTGAGTGCTCCTGCTGCTGCTACCAAGATGTGCCTTCTGCACAGCCTAAGGCAAGGAGAGTGCTACAGGCAAGAGCAAAGCCACCAAATGTCCTCAAGTTGCACCAGGGGAGGCTTAGATTGGATACCAGGAAAAATTTCTTGACTGAAAGGATGTTCGAGCATTGGAACAGCCTGCGCAGGGAAGTAGTGGAATCGCTGTCTCTGGAAGGGTTATAAAAACATGTGGATATGGCACTTGGGGACATGGTTTTGTGGTGAACAGGGTTAATAGCTGGATTCAAAGACCTTGGAGGTCTTTTCCAACCTTAGTGATTCTTGGGTTCTACGAGTCTTGCTAATGCATGAGGCAAAGGCAAAGCAGGCATGAAAAAACAAATAAAGCAGTAAGAACAACAGAGCTCAAAGCACAATCAAGAGAACAATTATCAGCCTAAGAGGTGAGACATTTTATGCCTTGCTACGTTCTCTCAGTCACAGCGCTACCGCTAATTAGAACAGATACAATTTTCAGGCAGAGTGAGATTTTCAAGTTAATGGTGCCCTTAAAATTTTGTTCTGGCTTTCATTGCTATTCATGGCACAGGAGTTTGCTGTCACTTACCTTGACTCAGCAAAGGTCTTACATGTGCACAGGTTTAAGTACATGCTTCAACCAGCATGGAGGGAGAACATGGTCTTCTGCTGAGCCAAGAGCCCCATGAGGGGAGCCTGGAGCTCCTGATCTCAAGCCAGGGAGGCAGCATTTGCAAGCTGACCTCAGCAGCTGAAACAGAGCACATGCGGGTTGGGCGTGGCTCTGGGGTCAGGGCACAGCTCACTCATGGCATGAGGGTGGGCACAGCCTCAAAATAAGTCAATGTGACTCTAAAGAGGTTCACATCTGCTGTGGAGCTCAAGAGGTGTCATCAGTTAGCAGGTGCCAGAGAACCAGCAAGTGTGGGGCACAACTAGCCCTTGGAGCAGTGGGAGAAGCCAGAGCACCCTACTGGCCATTTTTGCAAGCATGGGCAATTGAGTTCAACACAGTTTTCTACAGAAAGACTCCATAACAGCAGGATAAGCCATCTTACTAGCCAGGGAGATGGGCTGTGCCACTCTCAAGTTCCTCGAGGCTGATGAAACATCATGAGGCAACTCAAAAAAAGGTTCTTCCAGAATCTTTTACGTGTGGCACCAGTCTCCCAACAAGTAGTGCTGAAATTGCACAGTGAAAGGGTCAGTGGCTTGGGCCCTGGATTTGTAGTCCCTGACAGTGTGGCTCCATCAGCTCGTGTAACCCACACAGCAGTGCCAATGCAAAGGAGGGCTTCTGCTGTTGCAATTATTGTCAAATTGCTGATTTACTGAAGACATGCTGAATGGCTTGGAGACAGAGAACATTTCTTTATTGCTGACAATGCTGAGCCTGTTCTTAGTACTAAAGTGCTGGAAAAGGAGCGAGAGAAGAGGCAATTTACTTGTAATTGTCTTGTCTCCAGCTCTGTCACTTGCTTTATATTCTTGTTTTTGTCTCCTCATCTGCTCCTGCCATAAATTTCTGGCTGTGCTTGTAAAGCTTTTTACCTGCACCTGAGTGCCCAAGGGATGCAAGGCATACACTGGGCTCACCTTCTGTCGCAGGCCCTCCGGAGGGCACAGCCACAGGGTTTGAAGGAACACTGTGATCTTCATTGCAGTGACACATCCTGTTCATGCTATTTTAATTGTGGCTTGGTGGCTTACGGCCAAGGCAAGGAGTGAATTTCAGGGCAGAAGGCAGACAGCTTTATACTTTCATTCCAGTCTCTGATACCAGACATGGTTTCAAACCACCCTATAACTTGAAAAGTGCAGTACAATGCATGAGCGTGCCAGACTGGTGGCAAAGCCATGCAGATGAAAAGCAATGACACACATCTCTTCTTTCCTCCTTTCTGAGTGCATTGCCCCTTCCTCTTTTTCTCAGTTTGTCTTCCCTTCCTTTTATCTTTGCCTCTTTCCCTGGAAACTGGGAGAACTTCTACAGCAGTTTCAAACCCGTGAGTTTTACGCAATTCTCACCTGGATGTTGAAAATCAAAGTGAAGTCTGAGTCACACTACTCAGGAGAGAGTGGTGCCTTCTCTCCCCACTCCAGCACAAACTCACAGCACGAGGGCAAAAGCACAGCAAAGCTGGGCTCCCACACATTTTCTTGGGAAGCGGCATGTTAACGTCACAGGAATCTCATCTGCCCTCCCCATCTCTCCTCCCCACACCATGTATTCCAAACATACTGCTAATGCAATCCAGAGACCTCCAGAATATTCAGACCTTCACTGGTCACTCTCACTTGGGGAAACCAAACAGGGTTTTCACCTCACTGGTAAATAATAATACATTTCTCACTTTAAGTAGTTCGGCAAATTTATTGCATTGCATCCAGGGACTGCTCTGACTAGACACAAGGTCAGCCTCTGTCCCAGTTTCTCTGTTTTCTACGCAGTAATTTAGACTGTAGATGGGAGCCCTGTTCCTTGATATGCTCAGTTAGGACATGAGGGGAACTATTCCACTGTGTGCCCCCCAAAACACAGGTTTATCCTACTGATTCTCAGAAAGAACAGGGACGGGTCTGGCCAGCTCCTATGTGGAAACACAGAACTGACGGCTTCCCTGCAGGGGTAGAGCAAGAAGGGAAGGGCACATCAGGGCTCAGGTGTGCAGGAACAGCAATGCTTCTTTTACTTTATCCCCTTCTTATTAAAGACCTTTCTTTTTTTTGCTTTCCCTCTCCAAGAGCAGGGAGTTAATCTTTGAAGCTCATTGCCCCAGGATTCTGTGTATGCCAGAAGTTTATATGTGTTTGTATGAAAAATCCAGTGACGTGGCCTTGGGCACAGAAACATCCTCAGCCACACGCTGCAGGGAGGACACGCTGGGGGAGCTCCTCAGTCTGTTTATACTTGTCTAATATTCTTTCTCCAGGCAATCACTACTGACAATTGTCAAGGAGATGAAAAAAGAAACTATTTTGACCTTTGGAGTGATCCAGTATGCACTCTGCTTTGTTTTAATATTGGAATTTACTTGGTGACTTCAGCTTTCTTTTAGAAGCTCAACACCTGAAATTATAGAAGCAAATCATAAAAGGCCTTAAGGGACTTAGAATTGTTTTTTCTCCTGATTAATTTAATCACATTTTAAATTGTGGAGGCTTGAGTTTACAGATTATGGGAATTGGCAATATTAATGCTACACACCTTTCATATTAATGTTTGTCTCCTCTACCTCTCCATGACAGTGCACTGATCAACTCATTAAGATCTTTTGTCCTTCTGTCCTGCTGCAGGAAGAACCTGTCCAGGCAGCAGGAACAGAAGAGCCAGGCTGTGCATTGCTCTGGCTGCTCCTCTTAGGCTCTGTGAGTGGAATATGTGTAACAAAAGGGCACATGCACATCCTGCCAGGAGACACACGGGCAGCACAGCTGGTCCTGTGATGGAACAGGGATCACGATGTGAACCCTTTAAGTGCCTCTGTATCCTGTGCACCGCCCCAGAAGCAACAAGGGAGCAGAAAAGTACAATGTTCCCTCCCAGGAGGGAAAGAAAGCTGTCCAGGACTGTTCCAGGTGACAAAGCAGACATGCACAGCTGAAGGTGGAAAACAAGCCCTGCTGACTTTCTACCACCACCTGATCAATGTGGAGTCCAGTGCTTCCTTGGGGATTTCCACTGACTTTGCTTCTGAAAAGCAGAGTTCACTTCTCTCTGCATCGAGCTGGAAACTGTCAGCCGAGAGGAATGGCAGAGTAATGCCAGACCAGGTGTCACCCCGTTAACGGTGTCCCCATAGAGCAGCCATAACCCAGGCTCCACTGAAACCCACCCCCTCACGGCCCTCACAGGATGTCACTTCAAAATGCCTACAGAGAGAGGTTAATGCACACATGGTCAGCTGGTTTGCCTCGAGCTGAGATCCACAGCTTAGATCACAGGGTCATTCTCAAGCCCTGAGGCTGGCCATGAACAATTTATATTCCATGGCCCGTATCCCATCCCAAATCAGCACATGCAGCTCTCCAGAGGCATGCAGAGGGGTTTGTTCTGTGAACTGAGGGGCTCATTGAGATTCTAGTTACAAAACAGGTTACTTCAGGGATGCCCACAGTTTGAATAATTTAAAGTCAAACTGGACAAACACAAGAATGTATTATGCAGAAAAGCCCTTTTTGGAAGGATAGGAGATAACCTTCTTGGTCTCATCTATCTCCTCATCATTTCAACTGTGTTAAGAACTTCAGCTGGAAAATGTTTTTCCCAGTGGAGTAACATTAGGGCCATCCTGTGAAGCGCCTGTTTAAAAATCAGACCTAAGCACACCAGGAAAAGCAGTGTTAGCTGCAGTGCTGAGGGCTTGAAAATTTATCTGGTGAATCACCAAATCTCTGCAAATCAGCTTCTCCAGCAGCTTCAATTTCAGTTTCAAAATACCCAAAGTTATCCTGCTTAGTTTACCATCTACCCTCTTACCCCCTCAACAGAAAGGAGAAATTAATCCCTCTCTCTGCATCAGAAGTGGCTTCTGTCAAAATGTTTTTCTGCACATATTCCCAGACTATTCTCTTGGTCTTTTTGTGAAGGATTTGTGAATTTTGGGTGAAGGAGGGGTCTTGCAGATATAATCAACACATGGATACCCAGAAATTTGTTCTGGGAAGGGGTAGAAGACTTATGAGCTGTCCATCTGCAGAGGAGATGAGACACTCCTACCAGTCTCAGGGAAGAAGAGAAATATACATTATTGTTAGTGGAATGTTAAAGCAACAGGTCACCATTAGTCAGAAAATACAGAACAAGATGACTAGGATAGGGACAGGGATACTGAAGCTTTATGCTCTAAAAATTCAAGTGAAAAATCACAAGTTTAGTCTGAGATTTGAGGCAGCACAGCAGATTGCTCTCACCCACACTGACCAGTCCATCACTGTGTTGTCACAGTGCCACTCACAGATCAAGGCTCCACTGGGAGAGGCACAAACAGGCTCAAAGATGGATTGTTCCTTGAGGTTCAGGATCTCTAAAGGATGGATTGTTCCTTGGGGCTCAGGTGCAAGCAGACAAGATGTAGCAAGCAATAAAACAACCACTTGGCTACTGGTGTGCAATAACTTCCTTTGTGCACACTCTTCAGCCATGGAAATGTGAGGTAATTTGGATTAGTTTAGCCTTTACAGGGCACTTACTGCCTGAGAGCTGCCACTTAACAGCTCATGTGCCTAAACTCTGTGATTTCTGCTTTCCCAGGTAGGTGCAAGCTCATTGCAAACATCAGGCATGCAAGCTGCCCTCACTTTCAATAAATATGCCAGCACTTTTCCAGCAATGCAGCAAACTCCTGTTCTTTCCAACACAGCAGCTCAGGGTGACTGGGGAATATTGAATATTGCCTGGTGCTCTCAGAACTATGAGCTCTTTACTGGTTTATTATCTGAACCTGAGAGCACAGTTCTAATCCAGCAGATTCTTGGGACCAGGGGCTCAGATGAACTGAACATAATCCTGGAAAACAGTGAACAGATTTGTGCTGCTTCTCTGAGTAGTTCAGAACTACTCCCTTTAGCATAAATACTGCCCTGTTTGATCTTAAATCCATAATTTATTGTTCTGAACACAAATCATGGAATATTTACAGGCCACAAACTGAAATTGAACTTTCTTTACAGAAAGAATTCTTAACAGTCTCAGGAATCTCACCCTTACTAACCTTACTTCCAAACAGATCACACTTTAAGCTTGTTTTCCTCTTTGTGGCCAATTCTATGCAAATCTTCTTCCCAAAATACATTTATGTCCTCAGAGCACACACATGAATAATTTCTTCTGCATTCATTCATAAACCTGTTTCTTTTAATTTTCCTCCTCAAATTTAGTCCTTTGGGCCACTCAAGACAAGGAAAATTTCTCTTTTCCGGGTACCTCAAGTTTCTCCAGCCTCAGAATTTGGAAGCAGATATTTTGTAATATAAAGCAATAAAATAATAAAAATCCCATGGTGCTGCATTTCTCTCTTAGCAGGAGGACTCTGGTTTTCCATTAAGCAATGATGAACATTTCTTCCTATTGACTCCTCCAGGAACTCTTCTAAAACCCTAAGGATGCTCTGTCTTATTAAAAGCAGGAAAATTCTCTAAGTATGTTACATCAGTTGTGAAGTTCTGCCTAAACTCAACACAGTTACAGTATCACACAGAGCAGAAAGATGAATGGGAGACAAGATTTCAATTATTCTTTCTCAGGAAAAAAACCTCTGAAGATACAAAAAGATAAACATCTTTTGGATAGCTTCAGTAGAGGAAAACTGGGTGAGGTAACAACTAGAATAGTACAAAATTCCAGAATAATATCCATGAGAACAAGTAGGAACAAGAAAACAATAGCTGTGCTTCATGTTTTTGTGGATACTTTTTCTTTTCACTGAGTTGTTTTTGTTCCACTGTTGACCTCCTGGAATTTCATCCTTGTATATCCCAAGCTAAAGATTTTGGAAATATGCTTGGAGAGGATACTGTCATTCGTTTCCATGTGAGCTGATCCAGATTGCATGGATCAGCTCAAATGATTATGCAGGTCAGAGGATTCTCCACCATGGGCCCAGCACACTCCTGGAAAGTCAGACACCTGGGTTTAAAACTTTGCTCCTAGGACTGTTTAATTATCTATACAAAGTGGTAGGACTTCTGTAAAGCAGACCCATAAAATCCTGTGTATTCGTGATTAGGAAACTTTCTGACAGATGATTTCACCCATCTGGACAGATTGCTGCAACTTCCTTCTTCTATTTTAATTTAGTCTAAATTAAATTGTCATTGCCAAAACTGTTCCTAAAGTCAGGACAACCTTGTCAGTTTAATGTAAACTGAAATTAGAGAGTTTAGAAAGAAATCAGTTTATTTGGAAAACAGCTCAGCTAAGTTTACCTAATTACCCCAGCACAAACCACATGCCCTCTGTGCCAGGAACTGTATGAATACCAACAGAAAAGTAAGTTCTACCAAAATAATTTATTGTTAATGCATGTTGCAGAAAATATTCAGATGCACACAAAAGGGAAACTGACAGTGGAAAGGTGTCAGAGGTGTTGATCCAATTTCCTAATGAGTCAGGTAGAAATTACTAAAATACACCCTTTGTATCAGAAAAGAATTCAGCATTCCCAATTCATTACATATTTCCTGCATTCTGACAGCTGTGACACTGGAGAGAAAAGGGACCTATTTCTTCACAACAGCTGATTCTTAGAGAGGCTGAGAACAAAATTATTTTCAGTTACTCCATTAACTCAAAGGTCTGCGGTCACTCTCCTGCGTTTAATCTACTAAAGAAGCGCTGGGGGCTCCATTTGCTGACACGTAATGCCACCTCTTGTTTTCCTCCTTTCCTTTGTAAGAGGGGGCTGTCTCTGTAGCCTCAGCTGAGGACATAAAAAGATGATGTTTTTAGGAGGAAGTCAGCTCATGTAACACGAGTTTGAAGAGCTCATGCACTTGGAAGTTTTTCTACCCACAAGACCCACAGTTACCCTAATGAAAGATATCAATTCTCCCTGCAAGTCTTGCTTTAACACCAAGCACAGCACAATTTTTGGGGTCTCTGTAGAACTGATCCAGTCCTACACAACCTTAACTTAGCCTCGTCCTCAAGCACACTGGGATTTC
Organism: Orthonyx spaldingii; assembly: GCA_013397795.1. NCBI lineage: Eukaryota > Metazoa > Chordata > Aves > Passeriformes > Orthonychidae > Orthonyx > Orthonyx spaldingii. The sequence continues at coordinate 177,967 of VZTJ01000991.1, read as the reverse complement.
TAATGCAAAGGCCTCAAGAGGGAATTAGTGGGGCCCACGGTGACACGCATGACTGGAAAGCAGCAGCATGCAGTAAATGAAGTACTGAGCTGGAAGGATGGTGGAGGGACAATTTCATGACTAAGCAAGACATGCTGGAGACACAGATGATTTCCCCATCTCTCATACAGCCAGATTCTGTGATGTTGAGCAAAACATTTAAGCTGAATTTTGCTAAGTGAGCACTGCAGTGCCGCCTACTTCACAAATGTTCACCTCTGGGACTTCTGATACTGTTTGAGAAATGCTGAGGGTCAGCACTGCCACTGAGGTCACAGGTGTGTGTTTTAGACTCTCACAAAAATAGTCTTTATGTCTCTATATTTAGGATACGTTAAGAATTGTTCCTCAGCTCAGGGGAATAAACTCCTCCTCATGTTCAGCAGCTGTCCCATGAAAACAAATTCATTAGGTTTTGAGAAGCATTAAAAAATTGTGGTAGCAAATGCTAGAAAAGAGCCCAAAAGAAAATTAAACAGCATCTGATGAGAGTGCAGACTAAGGCCTAGGGCCATACATTAAATAATGGGCAGAAAATGAAACATTGAAGAGCTTTTCATTAGAGGCTTGTGAACATAGGAAGACGGGTCTTGTGCAAAAAAACCAAATACAACCACAGTGACATGCAATCATTTAATTAAAGATGCACAAAGCAGGCAAAGAAATTAAAGTAATGAATACAAGAAAAAAATAATGAAGGGATTCACTAGCAATGATAAGTTCAGCACGGTTGATATTTTTTGACTGCCTGATATGATGGTGATTTCTCTGATGTCTATTGTAATACCATGCAGAGGTTTGCAAAGGAGCCCTGAAAAACCTCTATCAGCAACTGAAGGTTTACAGCAGGGTGAGCAATCAGTAGATAAATTAGTTCTGACTAATATGAATGATCAGCAGCTGAAATCTTGCACTGCATCAGCGCAGCAAAGTGCTTGTGGTGCCCTCAGCTCTTCCACGAGAGCACTGCACTGAGCCCTGCACGTGCAGCTTTGGCACGAGGGACCCTCATCCCTTGGGCAGACACGGCCCTGGGGAGGCACTGATATAGATCGCCTGTGTGTTTGGTGGATGTGAAATTCCACCTCAAATAAACCTAAAACTCCTGAGTCTTCAACCCATATTAGCACTTTCAAGCAGTATAAGCTCTACTGCTTGATCTTTGCTGTCTTGAGAAGTAGAAAAGAAAATAGAGTTTTAGTGCTTCACAGTTTGGACATTTTGTTGGTTGAATCATTTCTATCACAATGCCTTTTAGCCCAGGGCTTAGAAAAACCATCAAGAACAGAAAGCTCAAGTAAGATTATAGGATATAATAAGAACACTTCATCTTAACAGCAGTGTAAAAACAATATCAGATGGCTTTTATTGCATAACCAAAATCTTCTGGAAAATCTGCCCAATACAACCCAGGGATTTAAATGTTCCCAAAAAATGAAATGCCACACAGGAAGAGAAGCCAGCTTTCTAACTCCCAGCCACGTGCCACAGCCATGGGCTTGGCTGACTTACTGCTCACGTGCAGGTTGCCTTCCCTCTGCTGCTGGGATGAGATACCTGGAGATTACTTCGGCAATTTCCACCCCATCAACATCACCTCTGTCCTGTGCACCCAATCCACTCCCCTGCACCTGTGCAAAGCTGTCACCTGCACCCTCTGCCTCTGACCACGCTGATGGAGCACCACTGTCACCGCTTCCCTCAACACCCACTTCAGAAAGCACCACTTCAGCTGTTCCCCTCCTGCACTGTTCAACAAGGGAGAGGACCTTTCTCCTCTCCCAGTGCTGGAATAATTGATAAGAAATTTGCTGCCTCAGAGCAGGCTTGCCACATTAACCATCTTCACACGTATGCGTGTCATCACTCGATTTGAAGAAGTGGCTGTGTTAAACCAGTCTGTGCCATGAGTCAAGTTCTCACAAGTGCTCAGGGCCAGGCACAGCAAAGGACACAGCTGCTCACAAGCCATTCCTACACTGGAAACACTTTGAGCCCACTGTGAGCTTGAAAAATCAGCATTTACAGGTACTGAGGGGAAGAGGCTGACAAGAATTGCCTGGCATTGCCTGTGTTAACCCTTCTTGGTAATTTTCACACTCACCATCTGCTGAGGAGCAGAGCCCCACATCCCAGCACTCTTCCCACCACCACCACCCAGCCCTGTTCACTTTTCCTGTTTTCTTTCCAGCTCTCCCGTGCTTCCTGTGTTCAGAAAGGACAGGAGAGAGGAGACCCCTCCTGAGTCTACAGCAACAGCCAAGAGCTCATCCTGGGAGATGGGGTTTGGAACAAGGCTGAGAAGCAGTCCCAGACCTCTCACCAGACAAATGGCACACAGTAAGGGGTGGTTTTGCTCCTCCAGGTGGGGTCTCTAAAACAATTTGTGTTTTATTACTCAAAGCTTTCGACTCATGTTAAACCCACTCTGAACTCACATAGTGCAATGAGCCATTGAAGGGCACCAGGTGTGTTCCTACAAGAAGTGAACCCATGCTCTGCCTGTTTGTGAGTCACAGAGGGACTTTATGGATTTGGGTGCTTACATCTGGGCAATTCTGTCACATGAGCAGCACTGCCCCTGTGGCCTGAGGGTGATTTTTATTAAAAAAGGAAAATTCTCAGTAAAGCTGTTCAAACTCAGCTCAGTGTTCTCGATCATTTTAATGTATTGAGTTACTAAATTCTCTTTAGATACCAAAATCTGCAACTCACCTAGTATGGAGATAATTTTCATACACTACAGTGGTCCTATAACAGAAAACAAAACTGTCTGATATTCTTTTGAGTTTCTCATCCATAGGCTTTTCTTTGCAAACTGTCTTTGTTATAGAGATAGGCAAAGCTACTGCTTATAAAGGACTCTGAGACTCTGGGTTGGAACACTAAAGCCAAGCAAAAAAAGAAGGTACAATTCTACAACAATAAGAGTAAAAGAACTGCTCTGAATTAGAGTTTCCCACAGAGAACATTTGCAGTGCAAATGTCTATAGCTGCTGCTGCCCTCCTAGTGACAGGCCTCTTGACATCTTGCCTCTGGAAATGGAAAAGTGTTTGAGCTACAGGGGAAGTAGCTAGAAATGCTTAGAGAAACATCATATACATCTGACACAACTTGTTTGAAACGCAGCAATCAAGGGACTCTCAAATAAACCTGACTGAACGATCTTAAAAATATGTGCAAAGGACAGATTCAGCCCAGTACAGCCCATTTTACTGTGATTATTGGTTTTTTAGGAAACACAGAATCTAATAAACTTTACCTCTTCAAGAGATTCTTTGAAAAGATGTTTAGCCTGTATAATCAAAACAGAAGTTCCTGTTACCTAGCTGGAGGCAGAGACCTCTTCACTGGCTCGTGCAAAATTTCAATAGATTTACTTGCAAAAGTGGCCCCTCTGTTTTCTCTGCTTCCAAGAGCAGCTATATAATCACATAAAAGTAGGGTTTCTGAGATCTAGCCTTAAGCTAGACAAAACTTTTATCTTCGCCCAGCCTTTCTGGAAGACTATTTCAATATTTCAATGTTCAGGATCTTAAAAATCTTGTTATTTCCTGCCTAAAACAATTTATGACCAGATTAGAGCCATCAATTCTTATTCCAACAATATCCCTCATTTTAAAAAACTTTACTGTCTCCAGAGAAGGGCCCATTGACCTGAATAAATGAGAATCAGTGATTATTGAAGCTGACCAAGAGAAATGCTGGAAATGCCTCAGTCTGACAATGAAACTTTCTGCCAGATAGACATCCAAAGGATGGACTGATTCTCCATTTCAGCCATTACCAGCAAAAGGGAGAGACCAAGTCATGGAAAATTCTAATCTCCTGCTTTGATAAGACCTATTAAGTATAAAAAGCCTCTTTGTCTTTTAGTAAGCACACCAATTTACATCTGGGAACTCTGAAGATTATGTCACTGTGATGGACACAACATATTTTGGTGCTGTGCCTTGCTGGAGTGCTCCAGAGGAAGAAACAAGAAGTAAACACTACCTATATGATAAATTCTAAGATTTCATCAGAAAGTTCAGCAATGCCAATAGATAAACTCTCAATAACCCATCTGATTAAAAGCAGTCACAAGATTTCTTCATCCAGTCTCAGAAATCTGGGGTATCTAAACTGATATTAAGTGTGTTAGTATTCAAATATCTGGTTGCCCATTTACCACTTAACTAACCTCTGCTTGGCATTCATGAAAACAAATGGAATAGAAAAGTAAAAGAGTCACATTTTCTTGCTTGTTTGGAAAGTCACAGCCAGCCTGTATGAAAGGGGGGAGAGGGAGAGAGGAAAGGCAGTCCCTAATGCCCAACATGTATTTTACAATCAGCCAATAAATCATCCCTCTTCTGTTTGCAGAAATGCCTTGAGCAGAACAGAACGGCCCTGAAATGGTTCATTACTTACAAACATTTGATGAAAGTGGATTCAGTTTTTGGTTTATGATCCAACATGCTGGAGGAAGATGAGTTTTCTAGATGAGATACAGGCAGTACACACAAACCCAAACTGCTTCTTTCTGCTTTTCAGTGCTGTCCAAGGTTCTGGGATAAAGGAAAACACAGGAGTGTGCTGCTGCCAAAATGAGCCCCACAGTTACCACTTATCCCTGCTAGAGACATCGATCCTGGTACAATTCATCTTCACAGCACTGTGGCAAACAGGAAAAACCTCTGTTGCACACATCCTTTATCATTTTTTTCTTTAAGTTACTTTAAGTCTTGCAGTTTATTAGTCTTTGCCTCAATTATTACCTATCTCAGCAATCTGCCTTTCAAGCAACGCTCACAAAACCTTTCTGAAAGGGCCCCGGAGCCTGCTGATTGAGTTGTCTCACAGAAGCCTTGCTAATAGTATACATTTGGAGTGCTTTTAATCATTTTATGAAGTCAGGAAATTCTCATCTATTAAACTCCAGCGGACCACAGAGAAATTTTATGGCTTGTCACCAATCGAGATCAGGTGAAAGGAATGCAGAACGGCGCTTTCAAATTAAATTACAGTTTTTCAGGTTGGACTGGCACAATCTGTCTTCAGCAAAAGAGGAGCTTTTTGTGGAACTTTTAGAGCAAATTCAATCCTCCGATTCACACTGCTGCTCCCTACATTTTCCACTAAGCTGCACAGTTAAAAGGCTGACTGTGGCATTCTCACACATCCTTCCAGCCCAATGGCCACGTGCTATCTGCCAAAAGCCCATTTCCAGAAGAGCTCCAGCTTAGCACAGAGAGAGACGGTGAAGGAACACAGTTGTAATTTGAGGGATTTCACATGCAGATTTACAGAGTGTGATTAAACTGGATTTAACCTTGCTCTTAACCTTCACCTTCTCTGCCCAGTGCCATGAGGCACTTTGTAGCTCAGCCAAAAAGGAGAGAGCCACTACAGAGCTGTGCAGTTGCTACGAGCACCCTTGTGTCTGTGGGAGAAAGGAGGTTTTCCCTCTTGACCCAACATGAGACAAGACAGTGGATTTCCTCTCTTTTCCCTCTCCTCTAGGATGAACTTTGGCCAACACCTGGAGAAGAACAACTTACTGAGAAGTATTTAACTTGCTATTGACTAAATTTTAAAAATAAAACAGAAGAGCATTTCAACTGTCCCACTCCTGAGTTTAAATGCCTACAGACAGTGAAGGTGCCCCTGCCCATGGGAAAGATGATTTTTAAGACTCCTTCCAACCCAAACAAATCTGTGATTCTACAATTCTCCTGGAGACCTCTCCAAACATCAAACACACTTCTATAAAACCCTGTAATACAAATACAGGTAATCAAAACTGAAAGTACACCAAAAAAAAAAAAGGATATAATCTGGTGTAAATTAAAATTTAAATGGACAGGTTTTGTAAGTGACAAAATACACCTTGAATTTTGTTATTCCCAATTCAAACATTTCATAAGAAGAATATTTTTTCCCAAGGCTGCAGGTGTAACACTACGTAGCTAGTCACAAATTAAGTATTTATACAATATCTTCCTAAGGATATTACAGAAGAGGCAAGGATGAAAATATGGCTTTTCTGTCAGATATTTTATAAAGATACTAAATACTTGGTGAATTCTAAAAAGAAAAAAGAAAATATTGGGGAAAGTTATCATTGAACCAAAATACAGGAGAAATGGCTTCTAACCTCTTCCCTCTGGAGGCATCAGAACACTTCATGAGAGGTGGAATAAGAGCAGAAGAGACATTTCAGGAAAAACAGGAGACAAAAATGCCTATGCTTCCAGATTACAAAATACTTGCCCTCCTGTCAAGAGCTAGCTGCTAAATTAGGCTAAGTAAGACAAAAGGGAAAATATGGAATATTCTGTCTCAGCCACAAGACATTTTTTGCTCTATAGCAAAAAAAAAAAAAATAAAAAAAAAAATTAAAAAAAAAATTTAAAAAAATAAAATAAAAAAAAATTAGAAGCAAAATTCCTTCTCTTCCAGTATCAGCGCTGGCATCCAGTTCTGTGCCTCATGGCTTTCCTCTTTCTTTTCCTTGTCCCTTGCCCATTTCTCATCCTCTCATTTTTAATCTTGTTCCCAGAGTCTGCCTTATTCTTTCCCCCTGAGGCAAATTAAACTGAGGACACTGATTGAAAATTCACACCCAGACTTTTAATGAGTGCATCATGGCTGTATCTCCTTTTGGGCAAAGAAAGGTTTTAGCACACTAAAGCTGCCAGAACAGTCCAGACACCACATACACACAAGGCAGAGAGTCTTTGAAAAAAGGAAAAAAAGAAACCTTAGAGACCACAAATGTCTCCATTCCTGCCCATCTTCCTTTCCCTCTTTGCTTCCTTTTTTCCCTCAGTGGCCTTTCCCAGCTCCCAAGTACATGACTTTAACCCAGACAACCCTTCCATCTATCAAAAGCCTGACATCCATGTTGATACCCCCCCGGGACCAACCTTGTCACTTTACCACACTAGCTCACGTTTCCATTTCTGACAACCCTTGGCATGTTTTCCCTCAACCAACTACTGCTTCCCTTTATTCCACACGTAGCGCTTCAGCAGCCAAAGCACAACAGTCCGATAACTGCTCTTCCAGTATCATGTATCTTCTTATTATCTGCTACATTATCCTTATCTAATTGCATGCACTTTGGCTCAATCTGACATTTTCAAAACTACAGATGCTTATTAGCTTTTCTTAGCTAAAAGAAAAAATGTGCATTATAGTGATTATCTGTTCCTGGCACTGCCTGTGAAACGTTGTAATGAGAGAGACCTTTAGCCCACCATAAACAAGCACAATCAGGGCCTGTTTTGCTTATTAACAATGCTCCCACAAATGTTGCCACTGTCAGAATTAATGACTGCACTACTAATTATTAATAATCTCATGTTTCTGTCTGTGGGTTCTTTTTAGCCTGAAGCTTTAGGCCAAAAGCAAAAATTATTTAATTCTACAGCACCGCAGTGAAGCCACAAACGAAGTCGCAGCCTTGATTCCTTTATGGTGCCCAACAGATGCAGGTCCTGCCTCACAGGGGTAAATAACTGGCTGAAGGTCATGCAGCAGGTCAGGGGCAGACCCAGGAACTGCAAGACTTCCCTAATAGTTATTGCAATGCTCCACCACTGACCCATGCCCCCTCAAACAGAAGGTGTATAAATGTGCCCAGAAATCAGTGAGAATTACCCACTCCTTGAGGAAGCCTCTTCCAATCACACCGTCCTCAAACACAGGGAGCACAAACAAGGCAAGTACAATAGATGGGGTCACTGTGATCCTAAACCTTGGCTATGTCAGTTTTAATTAATTACTCTTGTTTGCAGTGACTCACTGTGTGTGTTCTGACAAGTGTTTGTGCTGCAGTTCATAACAGAACAAAGGAGCTGCTTCAACAGCACCCACTTCATCAGAGGCACCATTGTGAAGCACTATAATGCCTTTAGTGTTTTCTCCATGTGTCTTCTCTTGTGTCTGGGATTACACTCAAATAAAAAAATATTAAGAAAGAAAAAGAAAAGAAAAAAAATTAAAAAGAAGAAGTTAATATAGAGCAGGCAGAGGACCTGTATCAATAAAGTGTTTAGATTCAATATGTCTGGCAGGAAGAGTAGTAAAAGTGGAAATCTTTGGTTCAGTGTAAAGCATTTATGTGTCTATGGCAACACGGTTGTTGATTTCTACAGCTTCCCTAAGAACAAAGTAATAGAAGCTGAGTCTTTTAAATATTGCTTTTCTTTTCTACCACCTAGATGAAATAGAAATAGAAAAACAAAATCAAAACCAGATCATATTTAATACAGGTTATACAGAAACATGAGGGAATATTTAGCAATAAATTACCAACAAATAAAGATAGGATTCTACAGTCACATGAAACATAATCCCACGAGCAATCTGTGCAAATCTCAGAGCTGTGTATGCAATAAACTTATCTTGGGACAATCAGTCTCTTATGCAAGAGGTCAAACACTATTTAAAGCAGATCCCAACATCCTCTTTGCTCTCTGCTCAAGTCTCCTTGTGCCCCCCTGAAACACAGGATAACCCAACTTGCCCACCCTTAGAGGAGGGCAGGGACACAGGCAGGAGCTGGACTTTGCAATGCCAGAGGTAATATCACTGGGAAGTGGCTGGAGTGGAGCCATCTGGGGTTTTGCTGGGAGATCCATCCTTAGGCGCCAGGGCCCAGAGAGATAAGGCTGCCAGCAGCCACCCGTTAGACAGGGAGGAAGAACTGACTCATGACTTCCCAGCAGTGCAACAAAAAATGGAATTCTTCTCCTCTGAGGCAGGGCTGAGGGATGGGAGAGAGGAAGAGATGAGCTGCACTTGCTGCCTCTACGGCTTGTAAGGGATTCAGAAGCCTTGGGAGCAAATGGGAAGAGCCATCCACCCCAGAGCCACCTCCTACACCACCCCACCAGCCAGCAGCAGCAACTGCCAGCAGGTTCCTTGGCTGTGACCCTGGCACAACAAGCATTAATGTCTGTTTTGCTACTGTTAGCAGCTCATACTTTTTCTTTTGCCAAAGGCTGGCCTTATAAATAAAAGTCTTTTTTAGTCCCCCTTAGCCAGAGGCACTGCAGGACACTTGAATTCATCTTCACAGACACAAACTGCACAAACTGGGCTCTGCAAAGCACTGCTCGTACCCTTGAGAAGGGACATCAGGCAGTAACAGGCCTCCTGCTGCTGCCCAGTCCCTGGACTTCTCCCTCTGCCCCTGCCACAACAGGAGGAAAGCAGCAGGCACAGGGATCCTGTGGGAACCTCCTGCAGGTTCTGCTCACCAAGTGCCTTCAGATCCGGGGCTTGGAGACTGCAGCAGCATCTGTAATTGCTCAGTCTGCATGGGTTTCATTGCTCCTCTGACCAAAATGCCAAAGCTACATTATTTTATAGAGTGTTTGAGCTTATTTTAATGGAAAATAAGGTACACGTACATACTTTTGTCATAAACACTTTAAAATTAATGACTGTGGTATAACTGGAGCTGAGGTTACCAGGCATTTCCCACTGCTGCATTTCCATTTCATGTAGCTCTGTACATCCAAGAGAGAAAGCCTGGGGAGAAATTTGCATTTGCTTTTGAGGTCTGCCTAGACTGAAATCTGCTTGAAATGCTGGAGCAGATGCTATTGACAAATACAGAAAAGAAATAAAAAGGGCCCAAACCACTCCCTCCCTGAAATATTATAATGAAAGCACTAAGATACTCCTGTTCTCCTTCCTTTTGGATGCTTTAAATCTCCTTTTGCTCAAAGCAAATTCCAAAGCCTTGAAGAGCTAGAGGGAAACATCAGACATTTGAAATGTCACAGGAAAACTGTCAGAAATGAATGCTAGATACAGCAAAGACTTAAATGTGCCAGACTTCACAATTAGTTTGACACCTGTAAGAACATCCGTGGCGATAACTGGAACAATTTTTAGGCTTAAAGCCCCTGGGGCCCAGAACCAGAAATGGCAACAGCTCACAAGGCTGAGCCACAGCAGAGCATCGCTGCCATAGGGCTGAGCTGAACTGTCCATGTGTCACCTCAGCCTCCAATTTTCCATCTCAAAGTGAAGATAAAAACAGTGCAGTTTTAAAAGGCACAGAGACTGCAACTCATGGAAGGATCTAGGTAATAGCTAAGCTCTACTAACAAGCACCTTGTTTAGAGTAAAATAATTTATACTATGTAAGTGATAAACAATTAAAAACCATATTCAGTTTTCATCAGCAGAGAGTTGCAATATCGGCCTTTTCCAAATTACCTCACACACTTCAGTATTTACACTTTGTGTAAACTTAAATCCTTGCAGAATGAATGAGTACCAGACCCCTCTTTATCTCTCCCCCTGGCTCTACATTGTAAGTTCCCTGAGGCTTAAAAACTGCATTAATCTGTGTTGTAATCTTTGGGAAGGCTTTCGAGTGGATTTTAACGAAATAGACTACGAAAGATCTCTAAATGAAAGTGCTCAAAAAAATAAGATGCAATTAAAACTCTGGTTGCATGTGGAAAACTTAGGTTCTCAAACACTCTACAGGTGGAAATGTTGTGAAGGACTTGTCTTTTCACTACAGAGAAACCACTGCCCCCTCACCCTTCAGAACATTTTAGTGGATTGTACCACCACACCCTCCCTCTGTTCCCTTCTGCACTGCTCTGTGCTGCAAAACATCTGAGCCCAATGCTCATCCTGACTCCCTTTTATAGTTCTATATTGGCAGTAAAGATTATGGCACAGTGATCTATTCCTATAGATGAATGCACACACTCAAAATATGCTCTAACTCAGTTCACTCACCCACACTGAATCTTACCAGTACCAAACACCCACAATTTAATGAATACACATAACATTTTCAAAGGTGAATATATCAGTAAAAAAACCTGATCCAAAATAAGTATTTGTGCATCTAACTAGGAAATATAGTCCAGTACATATTTGTGTATTTGACCACAAATCTTTTGCAATACCTTGCAACTACAAACCTAAATTATCTGTGTGTACTTTTGAATACACTGCATCACAACCCACGATGAGTGAAAGAGGCTTTTGGGAAAACACTGCCTTTTTGTTTGCTTTCCTTTGGGAGAAAAGAGAAAAACATTCCCTTAGAAGGAAGATTTGTTTCTTCCCTCCTTCCCCCACATCTGAATATGGGGCCATTTAAAGTTATTTTTGAACCATTTCTTACGAGCTTTGAAAACAAATATTTCTCCCTGAAGATGAAAAAGAGAGTTATAAAACTGCCATCAATTCCATCAGACCTAGAGAAGGCAGTAAGGAATTCAAGAACCCCCACGTGTAGGTGTGAGTGTGTAAACAAGTGGGTGGTTGGTGCTTTCCTATAAAAGCAGGGAAAAGCCAGGCACTCCATAGGAACAATGTGATCACCACATGCTGCCACCCCTTGGTCACAGGATGAAAATGTTCATATGTCAGAGCAGAGTGCTGAGAACCATCCAGCACATCTGGCAAAAATCCCGGAAAAATCAACCTGCCGTTAATGAACTACAATGGGAGATTTTGCTACATCTACACAAGCATAAATATATTAGCCCAAAGTAATGTAAAGGTTTTTATTTCAAAAGACAAAATCTTCTAAGTTTCAAAGAGCATTTTCCAAGCTGTGATACACACCCTAAGAACTGCCTTCAATCTGGCCTTTCCTGAAATAAAAATATACAAATGGGTGGAGAACAGCACATACTCACAGATTGTTTTTTTCCCACCTCCTATGTCTTTAGAAGCCACTCGAAAACCAACTTGATCTGCTCCAACCCTGTGCTCAATCTCTGCTTTCTGCACTTGAGCTCCCAGCTCAGAAGAGAAATATTGTGAGCTGAGTACTCTGCTTGAGGTATCCCAACCTATGGCACAGTTCACTACTATTAGAGAGATGATTCAGCCTCTTCACACAGTTATTCCTGTACACTTAAAAATACATTTTCTCTGGCAGATTTTTTAGTGTGTGCATCATCACCATGGATAGTGAAGACTGCAGAAACAGAGGCTGATTTTAAACTGGCAGCAAATATCGTAAGTTGGTTTCATTATAAATATAACTATAAAGAAAAGTATAAAAGTGTATCACATGTAGATCAGAGTGTCCAGTATTCAGTAATCACAAAATATATGATGGGCTTCTGTGCAAATACAACCCATGATTTTAATAAGGTTTATAACTATTCCTTTTCAAGGATGTAAGCTGCAATTTTTATTCATTTCAAAAGGTGAGTTACAGAATGTCAGCGGGGCCTAACTATTTCCACTGAAATAACCATTTCAGCTCTCTGCATCTTAATGGCTGAAGGATAATTGAGTTCAGCATCCAAGAACTCTCCAGGAAGAGGCAGAACAGGAGATTCTTACAGACTTAAACAGTTGGTTTTGCCCATACACATAGCAGTACAGATCTATAGACAGACTGCTGGTTACAATTCAGATTATGATATCTTATGACAAAGTTAGGATTTCTGCAGTCCTACAAACCCCTCTATACAATCACTCACTCATCTCTTTAGGAGAAAACACCCCATTTTTGAAATGCCTGTTGCCTGCAGCTCAGGCCTCAAGCTTTCTGAAACACCGTCCTTGACACACATTTCTAGGAGGTAATATCTCTCCCCATTAGACAAATAATGAACTGAAAATTAACACATTCAATTACATGCAACAGCAAGTCTGACATAGGAAATTACTTTTTTTTTTACACTGATGGCTTTGATTCTCACTTTCTCAGACTCACTCTGTTAATAAAAGATATTTGATTTACTAAATCCTTAATTTATCCAAGCACAAAACACAGTTTTACTGAGGCAGCTTAAAATGATCTCTATTTATATCTGAATGAAAAACTTCTCAAACAGTAAATCAGTCTGAATAATCAATTGCAGAACTAGTAAAGTATAATACATGGCCAAATGTCATTTTAAGCAAATGTTGAAAGGAAAGACATATTCAGAGTTCAGTTACTGAAAGAATATTCATAGGAACTAAAGCTTTTGTACTTTGAAACTGGCTTTTTTTTATATGCTTAAGTCTCCTATTAAAGCCAATAAGAGTTTTGGCTAAATCATGAACCTGTAAGAATGCAGCATGTGGCTTTTTATATAAAAAAAGTGTTATGATGTTCCACTGGAGGATTCAATATTTTTAACAGATAACTTATCATACAAAATTCACTTTAAAAAGGACTTCTGTGATCATTGTTTTACAGTCAGTGACTTATAAAACGGATCAATATTCCACATTACAGAAAAGTGTTGAATTTTTTATGCACTTGATTAATGCATTGTTATCATCCCAGTAATTAAAAGGAGCAGCGTTACACACAATCAGCATGATACATCTTACTCAGCACCTCCTGGCAGTTGCCTGCAAAAATTAAACTCATTAATCACAGTGATGCCAAGAAAGAAGCCTAGAAAAGATGAAGAAGCTCTATTTTATGGGGAAAATGTTCTTAAGTCAATGTGTAGGAGAAAATCCCTTCCACTGTACAGTATGCAAAACATTTATCTCATCAGTCTAAAAGATAAACCAATCAAAATTATCACCTAAAAGGTAATCTCATCAATCTAAAAAAGAGAATTATGTTAACAAAATTCTTCATAACCCGCTATACCACCATATCTACTAAACTGAACAGAGTTCTCACAGATGTTTCCTCATCTAAATAAATGTAGTGAAAAGGTCATATTACAACAAGGTAAATATGTTATCAGGATTTTGTTTAGAGTTGTTGCAATAATTAACTTTAATGTCAATAATGCCACAGAGCCAACTAGGAAGTTCCTTTCTGGAGTCATTTATACAGAACCTAGTTTCCTTATTACTCCTCCCATAAATAACATGATTGTCTCATCAGACTAAAAATTAACATGAAAAATTTGCAAGATTTAAGCCAGGTTTTGTTCAGTAGTTAGGTCCACTAGATATACTTGTTTCATATACCTGCCATGAGCTGAAACAAAGTAAAAGCTATTTAAAGTTCTAAAGAAAGTTGTGACGTCTACTTTGCTATACTTTTACGTTACAAAAATAATGTTCTCGAGTGTGTCTCAGTGGTGTCTGTAAGTCAGCAGTTGTCATACAAAATCATTTTTTGTTTTGGTTTCAATTTTATTAGGGAGTTACTGCCTCCTCTTTAACTCTGTATGGGTTTCACATAGTATTTTTCCATCAGTAGTACCTCCAGTGGACAAAATGCTTAGTTATAATACTGTGACCTTCAAAGGCAAGATCCTGTCTTTCTCACTGTTTTGTTCTGCATCGAGGTCTGTGCTGATGCTTAAAAATACAGTGCTAAATGCAGCACACATCTTTCAATAGGAAAAGTCATCACCACTAACCCATAAAATACACTCCGTTCTCTCCCTATTATTAATCACATGACAAAGTTAGGAACAGAACAGTCTCATTCTCAGGTTTGTTTTGATCTTTCCAAGTGTGGACAGGGAAACAAACCCTTGGTTTCTATGTGTTCAAGTTCTGAGTTTTCATACTACATTGATGCTGAAAGATGAAAGACAATGTGAATGTCCCACTTGTGCAAAACAGAAAATGGAAGTCTAATCTTAGAAAAGAGTTCCCAATGCTGTCTCCTTAAGCCCTTCCTTGTGATAAGCAATGGCACGTACTCCTGGCACCCTGCACAAACAGACCACTCTCCTTGTACTTCTTCCTTGGTCTTTTCCCACTCTCTGCCTCACTTTTCCCCTTTCCTCGGGGGTCTCATGCCCAGGGCTGCATTTTCTCATCCTGAGTGAGTCTGACTGCTGTCAGTCTGTCTCTGCCGATCTCACGACGGACAAGGGCGAGAGGTCACTGCCAGCTCGCCTCGGCACCGGTCCCGGGAGGGTTTGGCAGAGCAAACAGCTCCTTCTTCCCGAGTCAGGAGGGCTCGGCACCGCGGACAGCTCCTTCTGTCCCGGGATAGAGCGGTTCGGTACCGCGGACAGCTCCTTCTCCCCAGGACAGGAGGGGTTCGGCACAGCGGACAGCTCCTCTTAACCCGGGACAGGAGGGGTTCGGCACCGCGGACAGCTCCCCCTGCCCCGTTCCGCTCCGGTTCAGCACCGCGGGCACCTCCAGCGGTCCCGCCCCCTCCTGCCGGCGCCTGTCCCCGCGGGCGGAGCCCCCGCTCCGTAAAACACACGATTTAAAGACCATTTCACTGGTTTCGTCATGACTTCATCCCCCGGACCTGAACGACCCTCCGCCGGAGACCACCAGGTCAGGTTACTCAGTCTCTGCTGGACGGGAGTACCTGGGAACTGCCGACCCAGTCCAGGGGTCTTTCTCAGACGAGTTGCCCCCCTTTAAAAACAATTCACACAAAGTGTCCACGTGCGTTTAGAAGTCACCCCAAATCCCTGTTTCTGGCCACACTTTTTGTACTTCATTGCGGAAGACACCTAGGCAGGCACAGAGAGCATTGTCCCTCAACAGACAGCACTGTCCAGCAGCACTCTTCACCCACACAACTCTGAGAAGAAAGAAAAAAAAAGGGGAAAAAAAAAAAAGATAAAAAAACTTTCCTTTCAGAAATTCAAGAATATTCTTATTAATATTATTTTGGAGCCTGTCAGCAGAAATCAGTCGCACATGCCAAACTGCAGGCTTTCCTTTGCTTCCGGACTCAGCGCTTCTGGCGACCAGAGAAGCGGCTCCAGACATCTGCTGTCTCCAAACCCCGGAAAGCGAAATTAAAACAATGAGGAAAATGTGCCTGAGCCCAGCCCTGGAGGTGGCACTCCGCTGGCTCGCAGCGACACCTAGAGCCCAGCACACCGCCGGGAAGGGCTCCGTGTCCCCAGCCACTCCAGGAGAGGGGCACGAGTGGGTGCGGGTGTCCGGGAAAGGGGCCCGGTCCCTTCTTGCAGCTGGTCAGGGCCAAGGAGCACCAGTGCCAAGATCGTTGCGGGCGAGTGGGTCACAGGGAAGAGTCGATTCAGGTCCCTGTCACTGCTGTCCCCCAGGGCTGTCAGCGTTCAGCACCTCGGGGAGAGGTTTAGGTCGATTGGCCCCATCGCTGACAGAAGTGCATTTGCTCTGTGGACCACAAAAGTCTTTACGAAGGGACGGGAATATGGACAGGGATTTAAAAGATAATCCGAGGACATTTCCCTGCATACACAATTCTCTCCTCTGAGTGAAGCAGCCTTGCTGTTGTGGCTGGAAGCTGTGCCTTGCTTGGGAAGGCTCCCAGAGCCAAAGCTAAACCCTGCTGCAAAGCTAACGCGTCCCACTCGGGCAAGAAGTATTTTTAACAGACACAAACATTATTCCCAACTGCAGCCATTTGCTTCCCCTTGTGTGTGCTTCCACAGAGGCAAAACACATTCAAATCCCTCTGCAAACCTAACACCAGCCAGCGATGGGGAGCCACATGTTTTGATCTATCACTGGCCCTTGTTCTTTTAGTCTTACTGCTTTCCAAATCCCCTGTCCCCTTCCTCGCCGCCCTGAAAAACTAGAGGCAATCGACCCAGACTAGTTTAACTCCATCGGACACAGCAGGCAGCCAGCGGCCTGGATTAGTCACTCGTTACTAAGGTGATATGCAGATGCACCCTTTGAAGTCGCTGCTCTGGGAAGCAGCGCGGGAGCGGAAGGTGCGCGGCCGAAGTTTGCGCCCTCCCCGCGGGGTCTCGCCCGGGTGCAGCGGGGAGGGGGGCGAGACAGAGACCCACAAACGGCTGCTCAGGGGTTAAAAAGTTTCTCGTCTGTCAGGTTAGGCTGATAGGAACGCGAGGAGAGAGGGACAAGGTGAAGACTTCAGCCCCGGGAGAGAGTTAAAGGGTAAAACACGGAATAATAATAAAATAAAAAGAAAAAAAATTTAAAAGGGGGGTGGGGAGCCTTGTCGCGTAGCTTGGGGGCAGCCGGGCGGAGCTGGCACTTGCCTTTCCCTAACGTGCTGACCCCGCGCCCCCCAGCCCCGTTCCACGGGAGCGCAGAGCCGCGCAAGGAGCCCGGTACCGCGGAGAGCTGCGGGGACAGCGCGGGGGCGGGCGGGTCCCGGCTCGGCTCCACTCCCGGCGGGTTCC